>JAASFJ010000769.1:0-15887 GCA_023333755.1 Globisporangium uncinulatum
ATGAATCGAATCGCAAGATGCAGCTCTATCTATACATACAAACATGGCAGGCAAATTCTCTCTAGCGGATTTCACGTTGTAGGGGTGACCTACCTGAATCGGCCAAATTCCGTCTACTTGAGTCAGAAAGTCAGTGTTAAACCCGTCCACGTCAGAGCCACACGAATGCATGTGGACCACAATGATATTCAACTCGGACCACGAAAACACATTGGAACTTCTCAACAGCATACGTGTGTGGACCGCCAAAACGACCCTTATCTTCAACCTTGTCCAACCTCGAAACCGCCCATACAAAGCGCAAGAGTTCGGTCTGACTGGGCGATCCTCTCCCCACTCACAAGCTCACAAGCTCACCGCCAAAACTCCACGAAGCCCACTTCGGATTCCACCACATCGAGCACAAGTCTCCCCCTCCATCAGCACCTCCGGTCGCCGTCTCCCTTTTCAGAAACTCACTCGTCACCATGCTGCGTCGCGTCACCATTCAAGCCGTAAAGCAAGGTGCGACCAATGGCTCTCTCCTATAGTAGGCAAACGAGTTTGCTTTCGTCCTCCTCACAGATAAAATGCGCACTTCTCTGTCGTGCGAATATCCTACAATCACCTGCAGCCACCGATGTGTCCAAGACGCGCACGTTCGCGTCCGCAGCCAGCAGCGCCAAGACCGCCACGTCCAGCGGCCGCAAGCAGGCGCCGAGTGCTGCGCTCCTCGCAGCTGCGGGTGTCGCCGTTGCTGGCGGCGTCGCCATGACGGACCTCGTGAGTGCGCGTGAGAAGAAGCCGGACGTGGAGCAGATCAAGAAAGAGGTCGTTGGGATCTTTGAAGACAACAACTTCATGGGCCCAACACTCGTGCGGCTCGCGTGGCACTCGTCTGGTTCGTACAGTAAGCACGACGGCGGCTCTGGTGGCTCCACTGGCGGTACAATCCGCTTTGCGCCAGAGATCAACCACGGCGGGAACGCGGGTCTGCACTTGGCAGTCAAAGCGCTCGAGAAAGTGAAGGCGAACCACCCGGAAATCTCGTACGCAGACCTCTACATCCTCGCAGGGGTCGCTGTAATCGAAGAGATGGGCGGTCCAGCCGTCCCGTTCCGTCTCGGACGTCCGGACGCAACCAGCGGCGCTGAGTGTACGCCAGACGGCCGCTTGCCGGACGCCGACAAGGGCTCACCACCGAAGAACGTGGACCACGTGCGCGACGTGTTCTACCGCATGGGCTTCAACGACCGGGAGATCGTTGCGCTCCTTGGTGCGCACGCAATCGGACGGTGCTACCCGGACCGGAGCGGCTACAGCGGCCCGTGGACGAACGCTGAGTGGACGTGGTCGAACGAGTACTTCCGCCAGCTGGTTGAGAACACGTGGACGGTGAAGAAGTGGAGTGGTCCGATGCAGTTTGAAGACCCGACTGGTGAGCTCATGATGCTCCCGGCCGACATGGCGATGCTCGCAGACCCCGAGTTCAAAAAGTACGTTGAGCTGTACGCGAAAGACGAGGACCTGTGGTTCCAGGACTTCTCCAGCGCGTTCGTCAAGTTGACAGAGAACGGCGTGCAGTTCCCCGAGAAGACGGGCTGGCGCAAGTACCTCTTCTTTGGCCCACGCGGGGACTAGAGGACCACAGGACGGAGAGAGGACGACATGCTTGGGTAGCAGGAGCGTGTCGGTCTCCGCTCTCGTTGATACATCGGACAGCAATGAAAACCCAAAAACATTGTCGTACGTGCTTGTATACTACGTTGCACAGGATTCGACATTCAGCCGATGCTTTCATACAATTCTGAAGACAAGTGGGAGACGAATGTCTAATACACTCCACTCCAGCTTCCAGGAACCCCCATCTTCTTTCGACTGACCTGTCGTCACGGACATCAAACGCAGGATGGAGCTGCTCGTGTGGCACGAAGCGCTCGGCTGCGACGACGAGCAAGCGAGCGACGCGGAGCTGCTGGCGCGCGTCCTCTTCTTCCACTCGACTTCTCCGCGTAGCGCCGAGGCGGATGCCAGTGGCGACCCATCGCTGCACGCACTGCGGCTGGTGCAGGCGCTGCTCGCGTTCACGCACGGACTGTCGTCTGGTGCGGAGGCGGACCCCAAGTGGCTCAGTGTGACGCTCTCGCGCCGCCGCTTCTACCTACAGGAGGTCGAGCCGCAGATCTTCATGGCGCTTGTGCGTTTGCGTGTCTCTATGTGTGCTTCATTGGTTTATTAGCTAGAGAGAGACTGACTGTGCTTGCGGACCTCCCATGGCTCCACTTGACTGGCTGGCATTGCGTAGAGCGTGCAGCAGACCGCAAAGCTCGTACGTAAGCTGAGCGGACTAATGACGAGAGTAGCAAGAGCTGACCATGGGGTAACTAACGTTGGCGACTGCAGCGAGAGCACCGGTTCGTCTACAAGGCCATCCTGCGCGACCTGTACGGCATGTTCCGGCTCTTCCACGGCCGCTTCGACAGGTGCAGTGCCTATACACTTCCCCACATTAAACAGCAGCTCGCGTGCGTCATCAAGAGCACTTACAGTCGCTCCAACTCCAGCAACCTCCAGCAGATCCCAACTACCACCACTGCTCCAATAGACGAGTTCCCACTGCGTACTGGCTTCACAGACGGCATGGACGTGCTCACAGCGATCCAAAGCACGCGCAAGCGGGTGCGGAAGCTCAGTCTCGCAATCGAACGCCTCGAACACCGAGACGAGGACGACGGTCCTGACAAGGCCGAAGCCGACGCCCATGCACTCGGCGACCTTGAGAGCGACCGCGCGAGTGCGCAGACTGAACTGGACGCGCTGTTGCGTCAGTCGCCAGCGACAGCACTCGAGACGCGCTGTCGCCGCTTCTTTCCCACGCTCTTGCGAGCACTCGACGTGGGCCACGCGAGCAGCTTGCACGAACTCATTGGGATGGACCACGTCGTGGTCGACCCGTCGACGTCCCTGTCGCTCCAGTCGTTCGTGAACGCGTTCCAGCTGGACCGTGGCGCTGCTGCGGTGCGCTCGTCTGCGCTCTTCTTCAAAGGCAATTTGCTCTGGAGCAGCATGGACGCACGGACGCTCGAGCTGCTCTACCGCTTCCTGCGGCTGCGTGAAGAGCACGGGATGGAGGACGCGGACGCTTATGAGGCGACAACGACAGCGAGAGACTCGCTCTGGATGGCCGACAAGTACCGTGACACGTTCCTGCCGATCTGGAGCAGCAAGACTGCGTACGCCGAGTGTGCGGTCGTGACATACGCTCGGCGCCACCCACGGAAAGCTGTGCGGTCGCTCCACAAGCAGTCGCCGGCCCCGTTGGCTACTGTAGTCGCGGACGCGAACAACGGACCGTCTGTTGCGTCCTCTAGAGGCACTGGCGACCGCCTGTCGCTGTCGCGGACGCTGTCGCGGAGTGCGCTCAAGGCGCGTCTCAAGTCGGTCGCGTACCGCAACACAGGACTGCTTATGCAGAACGGGTACTTTGCCAAGACGTTTGAGCTCCCGATCCGGTCGCGTGGCCGTGGTAAGTTCTCTGAGCACCAAGCCGCGGACTTTATCTGGAAGCCCCGAGTCTTTCCTGTGCGCGACACGGACGAGACGCTGCGTTTAGGTCTTGAGCAGCGACCCGCTAGTCCCAGTCATTATGCTGTCGCGTACCACGAAGCCGACCTCACGATGGTCCTCCTGCTCCAGAGCCCGAACGACAGCGACGCTGACGACGCAGACGCGTCTGCTGCACACGTGCTCGAGACGCTTCGTGGCGTCGAAGACGCGATGGACCGACTCAAGTTCCACGACCTCGCCAAGCTCGTCGCGAGCAGTGGAAGTGGTGAAACGAGGTACGCAGTCCCATGTCTTTCGTCCTTGTCTGTACCCGACAGTCTACGCTTGCACGCACACACTCACACGTACTATGCAGACCACCAGCGTCGTACCCGTTCGTGTACTTGAACCGCGCCGACAGGACGTTCAAAGCGCTGCAAGTGCCGCGTCTGCTCCGGAGCAAAGACGCGGGCGACACTGTGTTCCCACTGCCGCTCCGGCTGCTCGCGCACTACCTCCCGCAGCATACGCTCGACGTGTTCGACGAGGTCCACAGCGACCTCCAGCGGTGCGGCCAGGGCGAGACACGCGACGTGTGCGTCAAGACGCTGCACGACGGCTGGGTGCTTGGGAAGAAGGCCGAGACGACGCAGCGCGAGTGCTACGCATTCTTTGACACGAAAGTGCCGTCGGTCGCTGATCTCTCGGGTGCGACGACTTGTGAGCCAGTGGTTGTGGGTTGTGTCGGCAGTCTAGAGGACTCTCGCTCTCTCGCTCTCTCGCCCACACACACGTACATTGTGTCTGCTGCTCTACAGACGCACTGGAATACCTGCTTCAGGACCAGCTTGGGAACGTGTTCTTCTGACTGACGAGTTCTACGCCACTTGCATGTGTACAGACAGTATGTCTGTCCTACTGTATGTATAGTACATGGTCCTGTTGCGCTCTGCGTGCTTGTGTGTGGGAATCTGATGGCATGAGCCTTCGTAGTACTAGTACACGAGGACGACGTGTCCTGCATGACAGCAGGTCGTGAGAACCGAGTTGATGGTACAGTTCCCACTGCAGTATGACGCTCCAGTGCCGACGCAACGTCACGTCACCGTCCGCTTTGTACCCCACTCGCCACCTTTTGAGCGCCGCCTTCACACTCTCTCACGTCCAAACTGACTGACTGACTCACACCTGCCTCACACACGAGCAGCAAGTTCCACCACCGCGTTTCCATTGAGCTGGTACAAGTACGACGGAAATACGAACGTACTGTAGCTCCTCGTCGTCCAAGTCCGCTTGCCCTCGTTTATTTCGCGAATTCCTCCCAACCACGCAAGTCTGAAGTGAGACTATTGTCACTCCTGGACTGCTGAGATGGGGAAGATCATCGACTCGCTCCTGGCTGCGGGCGACAGCGGGCGGCCGACCGTGTCGTTCGAGTTCTTCCCCGCAAAGACCCACGACGGCGTCTTCAACCTGCTGCAGCGCGTCGAAGAGATGGCGCTCGCGCTGCAGCCAACGTTCGTGACGCTCACGTGGCGCTCCGCGTTCACGGACGACGCGCTCTGGCTCCGCATTGGCGCGCACATCCAGAACGAGTTCCAGCTCGACGTGCTGCTGCACTTGACGTGTCACTTGCCGCGCGAAGAGCTCAAGCAAGTGCTCCACCGAGCGCGTGCAGCTGGGATCCGGAACATCCTCGCGTTGCGTGGGGACCCGCCGATCGGCGCAGAGCGCTGGCAGCCTGTGCCGAACGGCCTGAACAACGCGGTTGACCTCATTCGCCTCATCCGCGAAGAGCACGGCGACTACTTTTGTATCGCGTGTGCTGGGTACGCAGAAGTGCACACGGAGGCGTGGAACCATCCGGAGCTGCCGCCGTCGAACGAAGCGCGTCAGCTCGACCTCGCGCGTCTCAAGCTCAAACAAGACGCCGGCGCGGACTTTATCATCACGCAGTTCTTCTTTGACGTCGACGTGATGCTCCAGTGGATCCGCGACTGCCGCGCAGCTGGGATCACCGTCCCAATCCTCCCTGGCTACCTCCCGATCCAGAACTACAGTTCGTTCTGCAAGTTCACGAGCTGGTGCAAGACGCGCGTGCCGCCGCAAGTCGCCCAGGACCTCGCACGCATCCAGAACGATGACGCAGCGGTGCGTCGGTACGGCGCGGACCTCGCCGTCGCAACGTGCAAGCGGCTGCTGGCTGCGGGTGTCCAGTCGCTCCACTTTTACACAATGAACCTCGCGTCGACAGTCACGCAGGTCCTCGACGGGCTCGCGCTCGTGCCGACACGGAGCCAACGGGGCCTTCCGTGGCAGTCGACACTGCGCCGCACGGGCAGCAACGGCAGCAATGGCAACAGTACGAACGGGACCTCCTCCTCGTCCTCAAGCCACAGTCCAACTAGTCACCATAACGGAGGCGAGCAAGTGCGTCCGATCTTCTGGTCGAATCGCCAGTCGAGCTACATTGCACGCACGTCCGCGTGGGACGACTTCCCGAACGGCCGGTGGGGAGACCGCACGAGCCCGGCGTACGGCGAGCTCTCGGAGTACTACTTGGCGTTCAAGCGGCCGAAAGCGAACCGCAAAAGCCTCTGGGGCACGCCCACGCGTGCAGAAGACGTCTGGCGCGTCTTTGAACAGTTTGTCGACGGCGCTGTGAAGCAGCTGCCGTGGTGCGAGCAAGCCTTGTCGCTCGAGAGCGCGGCGATCCGTGAGAACCTCAAGTGGATCAACGCGCACGGCTTCCTCACGATCAACAGCCAGCCGCGTGTGAACGGCGCGCCGTCTGCGGACCCGTCCTTTGGCTGGGGCGGTCCGGACGGGTTTGTGTTCCAGAAAGCGTACGTCGAGTTCTTTGTCGCGCCACACTTGCTCCAGAAGCTCCTCGAAGTCGTGCACGAGTACCCGCAGCTGTCGTTCCACGCACTCAACGCTCGGGGCGACGAGCACCGCAACACACCGGCACACAGCGTCACCGCAGTGACGTGGGGCGTCTTCCCAGGCCAAGAGATCATCCAGCCGACGATTGTCGACTCGGACAGCTTCGAAGCGTGGAAAGACGAAGCGTTCGAGCTCTGGAAGGCCCAGTGGGCGTCGGCGTACGAGAAAGACGCGCCGGTCTCGTACCAAGTCATCCAGGACATCTATGACTCGTACTTCCTCGTCAACATTGTCGACAACGACTACGCGAACGGTGCGAACGTTCGTCTCTCGTTTGCCTCTGCTGCTGGTAAGTGAGATCTGACGACCATCTCTTCTTCTTCTTGTATCTGCATTACACAGACGATTCCGACATCTTCAGCATCTTCACGCGCATCATCACGGACGACATGAGCAAAGACGACTTGCGCGCGCGTGTGCTGGAGCTCGAAGCGAAGAACGAGAAGCTGCACGAGTCGCTCGCCAAGGTCAAGTCGATCCAAGAGGAGACTGCGAAGGACCTGAGCGACACGCACCGCGAACTAGCGGCCCAGCGGGAGGCGAACCAGCGCCTCAAGACGCAGATGCGCCAGCTCAAGGCGCAGTTCGCGCTCACTTCGCTTTAAGACCAAGAGCCGCCTTGCCCGGTTGCTAGTCTGTCCACTGCATGTGTGTGGTGACGATGCACACTGCATGTGGGTTCATTGCTGCGTCTGCAAGCGCGACCGAGTGCTGCCGCTGCTGCTTGTGCTGATCGTTATCCTGATGATCGATCTCCTCCCAGCACCGCCACCATTACGAAACGCTACGCAGTGGTTCTCTGCCAGCCACGAGAGTACGAACGACAGACAACATTGAAACACGACTTCCTTGCTTGTGTTTGCCGTTTTCTTTGACTGCTGGTGTGGCAACCGCTGCGGAGCTCAGCAGAGTCTTGCTCTGATACAAAGCTTGCACTCCACTCGCTGCTTCAGGTGGACCCTCCTTCCATCCTCTCTCGCTCTCTCGTCCGCTGCCACCACCACCACCCATCAGCTTACTCGTCCGCTGCCTTGGTCTCCTCGAGGTGCTTGAACATCGCGATCGCCTCGGCAATCGTCTTTGTCCCGTGGACCTTGTTGTCGCGCGTGCGGATGTTGACCGACCGCGCTTCTTTCTCCGCCGCTCCGACCACGAGGATAAAGTTGTAGTGCGCGAGCTGCCCTTCGCGGATCTTCTTGTTCAGCGTCTTGCCCGAGTCCTCAATGTCGACGTCAAAGCCAGCGCGGAAGAGCGCGTCCTTGACTTCGTACGCATAGTCGACAAACGCCGCACCGACCGTGACAATCAGAATCTGACGCGGCGAGAGCCAGAACGGGAACTTGCCCGCGTAGTGCTCAACGAGGACCGCGACAAAGCGCTCGAGCGAGCCGTAGATCGCACGGTGGATGATCACGGGCCGCTTAAACAGCTCTTCGTCGTCCGAGCGGTACTTGAGGTTGAACCGGATCGGGAGCTGGAAGTCGAGCTGCACCGTCGCGCACTGGTGCTGTCGCTTGAGCGCGTCCGTGATCATAATGTCAATCTTCGGGCCGTAGAACGCACCGTCGCCCGGGTTCTCGCGCCAGTTGCCGGGGCCAATGAACGCGTCGAGCGCGGCTGCGAGCTGGGCTTCCGCTGCGTCCCACTGCGCGACTTCGCCCATGGCTTTCGCTGGCCGCGTCGAGAGCTCGAGCGCAAACGAAATGCCAAAGAGGTCGTAGACGTGCTTCATGAACGCGAGGAAGTCGAGGACCTCTTGCTTGATCTGGTCTTCGCGGCAAAAGATGTGCGCGTCGTCTTGCTGGAACCGCCGCACGCGCGTGAGCCCAGTGAGCGCGCCACTGAGCTCGTTCCGGTGCAGCACCCCGCAGTCTGCGTACCGGATCGGGAGCTCGCGGTACGAGCGCAAGCGGTGGTCAAAGAGCAGACAGTGCGACGGGCAGTTCATCGGCTTGAGCGCAAACTCCTGGCCTTCGACGTCAAACACAAACATGTTCTCCTTGTAGTGCTGCGCGTGGCCCGAGATGTTCCAGAGCTCCATGTTGAAGATGTTGGGCGTAATCACTTCCGTGTACCCGCGCTCGCGGTACTGTGCGCGGATGAACTTGAGCAGCTTAAAGTACACGGCCGCCCCGTGTGGGAGCCAAAAACCACTCCCCGGACTCAGCTGGTGAAAAAAGAACAGTTCTTCACTCAGCCCGAGCTTGCGGTGGTCGCGCTTCGCTGCTTCTTCCTGCAAGTGCTTCCACTCTTTCAGCTGGCTCTTGTCTGGGAACGAGATCCCGTACACGCGCTGGAGGCTGTCGTGCGTCGTCTTGCCGAGCCAGTACGTGCTCGACGTGCGCGTGACAGCGAACGCCTTGATCTTGCCCGTGTGCGGTACGTGCGGGCCACGGCAGAGGTCGATGAGTGGTCCGCACCGGTACGCGGTCGTCTTGCCACCGTCTGGGATCTTGGTCGCAATGATCTGCGTCTTGAACGCGTTGTCCGCAAACATTTCGAGCGCTTCGGCCTTCGTGAGCACGATGCGCTCGAACTTTTGCTTGTCCTTCACGACTTTCAAGCACGCTTTCTCAATCACACTCAAGTCGCTCTCTGGCACAGTCCTGCACGCACGCACCATGGTTGTTCGGATAGGTCAGTAATACGTGTCAAAAACCACAACCACAACAGGAAAAACCACCACGTACTCTTTCCCCATGTACGAGTCGTAGTAAAAACCACCCTCGACCGGCGGACCGATCGTGAGGTGGCAGCCTTTCAGCGTCTCGAGGCTCTCGCCCAAGACATGGGCGCTCGAGTGCCAGAACACCATGCGGCCTTCACGGTCTTCAAACTTGAGCAGCTCGAGCTTGCAGTCGCCAATGAGCGGGCGGAACACGTCCCAGAGTTCAGCGGTCGCTGCGCCGCCACCGCAGCAGCTGTCGCCCTCGGCTTCCCGCGCTTCGTTGCCGTCCACGTCTGCCGCCGAGACGCTAAACGGGTCTTCCGGGCTACCACGGTACGTCACCTACCAGTAGGAGTGGTTTACGTAACGTCAGCACGCCTGTTCAGCCACCGTGACGTCATCCAGTAGCAAAAACCACTGCACGCACCTTGGCAACCACCACTTGGTCCGCAAGCCCTTGCGAGATCATGAGCGCCACGTCGAGTGGTGTGGTTTTCCAAGCGACGCCCTGCTTCACTGCGCCGTCCGGCAGTGTGATGCTGATCGGTGTCTCCTGCGCTGCGAGCGCTGCGATCTGCGCCTGCTGCGCGGCCATGACGCGGTCGTAGACAGCAGCACGGCGCGTCACGAACGCCGGGTTCGGCTCGAGCGTGAAGGGGCCGCCGATCTTGGCGGGCTGGTCGGTGGCGATGGTCGGGCCACTCGCTTGCGTGAGACGCGTCTGCACGCGTGCGGGCTCCTCCTTTGCGCTCATGGTGGGCGGGTGGGACAAGACGGAGGGAGGAAGCTGTGGTGGTGCCGACGACTGGCGTTGGGTTGGCTGGTGAGCGAGCGAGCTTTTGCGGGCGAATTCGCGTGTGGCGGGCACGTGGAGCGATTTTGTGGTGCGGGAGCTCAATGACCATGCCATCCGTCCATTTCCAAGTATAACAGGCTGAAAACTGGAATCCCCGGACCGGGAGTCGTTCTGCGGCAAAAGATTATAAAATGATCGGTTAATAACGCGAGTGAAATACTTGGACGTCTTGAGGAGCCATCAGAACTTTCTTGTAGGACAACGCACTGGGCACGAACGTGAGCATTGAGCAAGCTCTTCCAGTCATAATGTGGTGGCGATCTACGCCTTGAGCGCTGGTCTCCTCTCCGCTTCGAGCGCGTGTGCCACAAACCCATGAAGAAGCGATTCAGGGCCTTTTCAGATCTCCTCAGACCTTAATTACCGAAAAAAATACACTCAGTAATCTGATGCGATACAATTCCAAATCTGAGCCAGTGGACGGGAGCGGATCAACTCGACACGAATGTCGAGCTTCCGACGCAAGACCCCGCCGTTGAGCGCGTCCGCCTCGTCTACAGCGCCGCTACGCGGCGCGAAGCCGTTCCTCAATGGACAAGCGCTGATCTCGTCCGGCCACGCACAGCTCGACGCGCTGCTGGGTGGCGGTCTGCTGCTCGGGACACTGGCGCTGCTCGAGACGCCGGCGCTCGCAGCGTCCGCCTCGTCCGCCTCACTCGTCACCGACGTGCAGCGCTACTTCTGCGCGGAAGGTGTCGCAGCGGCGCAGCGCACGTTAATAGCGACGCCGGACGCCGCTGGTTTCGCACAGCACCAGCTGCCACTCGAGCTCAGCCTCGCACAGTCGCAGCTGCGGCGCACACACACAGACACTGATGGTGGTGACGCGCCACTCACGATCGCCTGGCAGTACGCCAAGTACATGGCGAACACTGACGCGACAACGCTGACGCAGCGGTTCTGCCACAGCTTCGACCTCGCGCGTCCGATGCATCGTGAGCTGCTGGCCGCAAACCCCCCGGTGCTTGTGGACATGCTGGCAATCGACGCGGTGGCGTCACCACCCCACGCAGTGTACGCGCAGCTGCTGGCGCGCATTGGAGCAGAAGTGGCTGCTGCGGCCGACCGCCGCGTTGTGCTGCGTGTGTCGCTCCAAGCGCTGGGCTCGCCGCTGATTGGCGCAGCGGATGTGGCGCACATGGTCGCGCTCGTTAAGTTCGTGCGCCAGCTGCGTGCGCTCGTGAGTGACCGACCAGTCGTGTGCGTACTTAGCGGAGCGCACTTTGCATTCCCACGCGAGTTCGCGAGTGACGTGCACCACATGTGCGACTATGTGCTCGAACTCAAAGCGTTTGCAGGTGAGCAAGACCTGCTCCCAGCTGAGCTGCGCGACTTCCACGGACTGCTGCACGTGCGCAAGCTCGCGCGCGTCCATGCGCTTGCGTGCCACACAATGGACGCGGCCAAATTCGGACTTAAGCGCGAGCGGCGGAAGCTCAAGATTGAAAAGTTCCACCTCCCGCCCGAAGGTTCGCGCACCAGCAGCAGCACCAGCAGCACCAGCAGCAGTGGTGGGAGTAAGAGTGGAGGCACGAGCGGTAGCAGCCACGACCCGCTGGCGTTCTGAACGCCACCGAAACCACCAGAAGAGTAGCAACAACAGCCAAGCAGCCCACGAAGTAGAGAGGTTCGGGAGCAGCAATAGAGCCTCACTCACGCCACTTTGCTTTGAACGCGTGTGGGTGGCTGTCATCGTCTTCCTCCTCCTCCTCGTCATCATCGTCGTGATCTTCCCACTCGTCGTCGTCGTCGCTTTCTTCGTCGTCGTCACGCTCACTGGCCGCCTCATGTGCCGTCGCGTACTTTTGGCGGCTCTTGGCCTTCTTGCTCGCTTTACGCTTGCGCAGCCGTGCAAACTTGAGGCTGCGGGCGCTCAGCTGGCCGTTGAAGTGGTCGTCGAGCTTCTGCACCAGCAGCTTACGGGCTACGCGGCGGTTGTCGTCGAGCGAGCGCGTCTTCTGGCAGCGCACGAGCAGCCCCGTAGGCGTGTGCTTGAGCAGCACGCAGTTCCGCACTTTGTTGATCTTTTGCCCGCCTTTGCCTGTCCCCCACCACACACATTTGGTCTTAGACAACTGAGCGAAGTGATGGTGGATATGAACGTATGGACGAGGCGCGCACGCACCTGAGCCCTTCACGAACGACTCCTCCAAGTCCGCCTCACGCAGCACCACGGGCTGCTTCTGGTCAGCGTTTGCGCTCAGCCAGCGCTGCAGCAGAAGCGGCGGAGGTGTAGCAGCAGCAGCGGACGTCGACGCGCGCGCAGGCTGCAAGGAGCGCACAAGGAGCGTCTTAAACATTTTGTTTGTGAATGTGATAAAAGTAGGAGAGTAGAGGTATAGTACAGTGTGCGCAGGATGTAAATGTTCGAATGGAAAGCCTCTCGCTGGTCGAGCCGACACGAGTCGACACGAGAAGCTCCGAAAGCGCAACGCTTTGCTCGCACGAATAATGTGAGTGAGCGAGCGCAATGGGATGCAAAGCGTAACGCAACCAGAGAGAGCTCGTCATGACTCCAGCTTGCCAACGTCCTCACACCGTTCTGTCACTCGAGTCTGCGGCCACCAGAAGCGCAGATCGCTTCGAAGACCAATTTCAGGTGCTGACTCACTCAGAACTGCCAAGTGAGACAGGAAAGGACATGTTGTTCGCTCATGCCCATGGACAGATATGCCAACAATATCGAGCTGAAGGTCGAGGGCGATCTGGGGGGGGTTGACGACAAACGGCTGAGCACATAGGCTCGTGCGCATGGACGCACAAAGGCACCGGGTCAAGTCGTGCCAAGGAGGGTCTGTCTGTCAACTGTCATGCGGCCATGATCGAATTCACTTTCGTACTTTGCCGAGTGCTTTCTTTCCCAGTCCTTTTTGAAACTGAAGGAGCACCGTCGACTCATTTCTCAACATCGCCCTCCCGTCGTCCGTCTGCACACACACGATGGCGCGCGCTGCAGCCGCCGCTACAGGTCCTGTGACTACAAAGCGCAAGCGGCCCCGCATCTCTACGTCAGCGCCGACGCCACCGACCGCAGTGGCCGCCGGGAAGCAGCGTCGCACCGATGCTACGGCTGCGAAATCGGACGCTAAAGTGGAAGCCGCTGACGATGAGGAGGAAGAGGAATCGAAGCAGCAGGCGACCGAGGTCGAGGCGGAGGAAGCCGAGGAAAAACCCAAGCCCCGACGCGGCCGTAGACCGCTCCTACACAACGAGGAGCAGCGCAAGCAGCGCCGGAAGAACCAGTGCAAGCTCAACCAGCGGCGGTACCGTGCGCGCCAGCGCGGAATGATCTCGACCCTGTCGCTCGAGATCGACACACTCGGCGACGGCATCCGCGAGCTCGAGGCGTACGAGCAATTCTTGTGCCAGTACACAGCGTGCGAGATGCAGGCGCTGGACGCGCGACCGCTGCTCGTTGTCGACCAGTTCTTCCGGGTCTTCCAGCACGGCTTTGCGCTCCACTCGGTCGAGATCGCTGACGTGCAGGAGCGTTTCGTGCGCTTCATCTCAGCGCCGACGCTGATCTCGCAAGGCGCGTCCCGCAATGGCATCGACGCGCTCTTGCTGCAGCTCAAGCGCTACACGTCGTACCACACGCTCTTCCAGCTGCACGTAACGCCACCGAGTGTCGTGCACGCACCAGCGGCAGTCGACGCACACAGCGTGCCGTACGTTGTGCAAGCGAGCGGCCGCATGCATTTGCGCCTGTCGCGTGACACCATCATGCTCGTGTACCCGCACATTGTCAAGGACGAAGCGCTGAGCTACCGCGTTGTAGGTCACGAAATCGACCCGCCCTGTCGCTTTGTGTTCCAGTTCGACGCGCTTGGGAAGCTCGTGAAGCTCGAGCTCAGTGTGGACTTTGTGAGCGCATTTGTGGCGCTGCTGCACAGTGCTGCACTCGCAGCGGAGCTGCTCGGTCGCGCGCTCATTTCGCCCCATTGCGAGCTCGGCATTGACCCGCACGAAGAGGCAGCAGTGAGCGCTACTGCAAGCGCGAACAAACAGCTCAGTCTCAAGTTCATTCTGCTCTAAAGCGGAAGATATGCGCTTTACACACACTCTCTTTCTTCCTCTGCGGTCGAAAGCCGGTGTCGGGCAGTCAGGTTCGCGGCTGCTCGCTCTTAATCTTGCTCGCTGGCTCTTCAAGTTCCTCGGAAACTCGCACTTATTCGGGTTTCTTGTAGTAGTTGGTCGGCACAAACGGCATCTTGGCGACTGTGACCTGCTGTTGCTTGCCACGCGCCTCGACGACCAGCTGCGTCCCGAGCTTCGCCGCGTCTTTGCGCACGTACGCCATCCCGACTGCCTGCTTGAGCGTCGGACTGAACGTGCCGCTCGTCACTGTGCCAACGACTGCACCGTCAGCGCCAAGCAGCTGCGCCCCTTCGCGAGCAGCCGCGCCTTCAACCACAAACCCCACGCGCTTGTGCGTAAACGTCTTGTGCGTGAGCTGGTCCATTATCACAGTGTGGCCTGGGAACCCGCCTTCTTCGCGCCGGCGCTTGCCGATCGTCCACGCGAGCGCGGCTTCGACTGGCGTCGTCTCGGCCGTAATGTCGTGGCCGTGCAGGCAGAGCCCCGCTTCCAAGCGGAGGCTGTCGCGCGCCCCGAGCCCCGCGACAAGGACGCGCTCGTCCTGCACGAGCTCGCGCACGAACACTTCGGCCTGTGCGCTCGGCACTGAGACCTCAAAGCCGTCTTCACCAGTGTAGCCACAGCGCGTGACGATCACGTCGAGTCCATTTGCGAGCGTCGTGTAGCGTCCGTTCATAAAGCCGAGGTGAGCGAGGTCGTCGTTGGGAGCGAGGAGCTCCGTGAGCACTGCTGCCGCTCCCGGACCCTGCAGCGCCACGAGCGCACGGTCGCTCAAGCGCTCGATCGCGACGTCGCCTTGGAAGCGCTCGAGTGCGCGATGCATGTGCGCGAGGTCGATGTCTTGGTTCCCAGCGTTCACGACGACGTACATGTGGTCGTCGTACTTAGAGATGACGCAGTCGTCAATGATGCCGCCACGGTCGTTCGTGAGCAAGCTAAGCTTCGCCTCGCCGAGCGCGAGCGCCTGGAGGTCGCCGACCACGAGGCTCTCGAGGAAGCGCTCGCGGTCCGCACCCCGCACACGCAGCTGCCCCATGTGGGAAACGTCAAAGAGCGACGCGCACCCGGCCGCACGCGTGTGGTTGTGCGACTTGAGCACACCTGCCGGGTACTGTACTGGCATCGCGTAGCCCGCAAAGTCCACCATCTTGCCGCCCGCCGCCACGTGAAAGTCGTACAGTGGCGTCTTTTTCAGTGGCGCGGCGGCGTTCGACAGGCGGCGCATCTGCAGCAGCGCGCGCACGCGGAGTAACGACGACGACCACGCCGCAGGACGGAGCATTGTGTCGCACTAAAATCTTTTGGACGAGTGGCTAAAATCCGCCCCCGCAATGAAGCGAATCAGACGTCGCTCAGAACTCTCTCAATCCAAACATTTGTGGCTCAGTTTTGACAGCAGCTCCAATCCGCAAGTACTGTATTTCCCGAGATAGTGAGGACTACCATTCCCTTCTGAAATCGATGAAGAACTGACTCTTCACATATCGCAAATAGGAGGTATTTGAGATGCCAAGGCACACGAGGCAAGCACCGACATCTACCAAGGTTGTACAGGACCGATGAACATGTGAAAAAACCACATGTGTTACGTAATACATGCAAAAATTGGGAATGTACGAAACACAACTGAACATGTCGTTCAGTTGAGGTGTGGTCTTGTGCGACTTGTCATGTTCTACAAGATCAAACCATCGCGCATACTGAATTCCAAACAGAAATAAATATATTTCAGATTTTATCATGTACTGTATTAACTAAAACCTGCCGTATTTTTGGGCTGGGCGACCACTTTTG
>JAASFJ010000770.1:0-15882 GCA_023333755.1 Globisporangium uncinulatum
ACACGTTCTCATTGCTGCTGTGGTGTTTGGGAGAGAAGAGGCACCTCGTGGACCGTGACACTACCGGTACTCTGCCGTATACGCGTCGTCGTCATGTAGAACCAGCCATACATCATGCAACGTGTGACGCGCTTCTGGTGCTTGGCGATCTGAAATAGTGTACGGAGCGAGCGAACTGTGTGGACTCAAGCAGGGGAGAGCGCGGACCAGCCCACTACGGGACGTCGATTGTGTCACCAGATCGACAGTTGGCTTCGAATCGCTCTCTGAATCGAGGTTAAAAGACTGTCGCGACACCGTCGTCTTTGGTTCAGACGATCAACATAGCATTGATGGGAATGACGGCCATCACCACCGTTACTGTGGGTGGATCTGGGTCGTGCATGGACGATGGATGTCGAGCATCCCACCCTTCTTGTTCGCTGCTGTCGTCAGGTGCGTCAGACGCATTGGATGTCGTCGCACTCAGAAGCAAAGGCAGCCAGCCACTCGCGAGACGATAGGGTCGACGACAACCGCTGCGATACTGTAACAGCAGCAGCGGATCTAATCGCGCACTCGCTCGCCACTCTGCCTCGCGTCGAACTGACGGACGGACGGACGTCTTCCATGACAACAACTTTGCCTTCCCGTGTGCGTGTGGAGGCTCCTCGATCAATGCGTTCGGCAGCCAAACACATCGACACCTCGCTTATCGTCGTCCCGACCACCGTCGCCTTTGCCACGATACCGACAGTTCCCACCAGAACAACCACGCAAAGATGTTCAGAGCGACAGCGACAGCGGAAGTGTTACCAATGGTTCGGACTCGACGCTTGGTAGCGGAGCGACTGGCGGTCGCTCTCACCGCAACGACAGATCTGGTGACCTGCTTGACGTCTTTATCAGGACTAGGCACGACGACGCATCCAAAACAATCCAACGAGCCTGTTCATTCCACTCTGTCGGAGGCGACCGTCGCATCACACCCGTTCTCGTGTGCCTGTCACCTCTCTGCTTCGCTCTGCAAAGGCGTCGAGGTCCGGGTACTTGGCCAGCAAAGACGCGTAGGCCTCGTGCTGCTGGAGCTCCGCCACACACTCGTAGACAGCAACGTGGTTGCCGGCGTCGCTCAACACACGCAGCGCCACGTTGTACGCTGGACGCTCGAGCACGAGTCCCTGGTCGTGCGCTTGCTGCAGCAGCAGCGCCACGTCCGCGTGCAGCCCGCTTGTCGCGGAGCGGACGACTGCGTACGCGAACGGCCACGCTGCGTCCGGCGGGAGCAGGTCCGCGTAGCGTTCCAGCACAGCTCGGAACGACAGCTTGAGGCCCTCGACGACGACGACAGCGGCGTCGATCGCGTCCGTGCGCCGCAGCTGGTGCAGCTGCTTCGACACAATGTCGAACACGCGTTCGAGTGCGCGTCGACTCAACGTTCCGTGTCGCGGCTGTTGCTGGAGCCACCGGTCGAGGCACGCGAGCATCGCGACAAAGTCGTCGTTCGACTCGCACAGGTTCAGCACTTGCGCGTTCACGCTCGCGCGTGCGTTCGGGTGCTGCGTGTCGTAGAGCCGCTCGAGTTCCCGGAGCTCGAGCTCGTCGTACTGCGCACTGCCGCGCGCAAAGAGCGGGTACAAGAGCTGCGCAAACACTTCGCGACGCAGCACGACGTCGCCTGCGTGCACAGCTGCGCGCAGGAGCCGGAGAGCGACGAGCGAGTCGCCGCTTCGCACGCTCTGGAGAATGCTCTGAGTGATAGTGTGCACGTTGCGCGGAAGGACGTCCGGGAAGTCGGTCAGCAAGTCCTCGATCGACGGGACCGCAGTGAGTTTTGTCATAGCGCTGTCGGTGTCGCTAGTGGCCGTGTCGGCGTCGCGACGGAGCTGTGCGCGCAGCTTTGCGACGCTCTGGAAGAGCTCGTCGGCTGTCCGGTTGCTCGCAGCGTTCCCGTGGAGCTGCATCTCGTGCAGCAGCTCGACGGCGTGGCGCCAGTTGCCGTCGTAGACCGCGTAAAGCAGCAGGTAGTTGCTGATGCTGCTCGGGGCGTTCCGGGTCGTGTACACTGCGTTCCGCTCGACCGCTTGGACGTACTGATCCGCGAGAGCGAGCCGCTCGTCCTCGCTCGCAGCGCACTCGACTGCGTGCGCGAACGCCGCTGCGTCGACGCGCACAGCGTGGGTCGTTGCGTCCTGGAGCACGCGCGTCACGACGTCCGAGTGGCCGGCAGCGGCAGCGGCGCTGACTGCGATCGACACACGCTTCGGGTCGCGACCGAGCGCTGTCGGGTACCGGTCCAAGTACCGTACAAAGACGTCACCGAGCGTCGGGACGGCGGGCGACAGGGTCGGGTCTTCAGCTCGCTCGACTTCGTCGGCTATGAACGCGGCCGAGTGGAAGAGCATGAAGCGGAAGAGCGCGTGGGAGCTCGAGTAGCTCGCATGGAAGCGTCGGCGTTCGAGCTCAGCCAGGACCGTGTCGACGCGTTGTTTGAGCGCACGGTCGTCGTCGCCTGCGAAGCGGCCAGTGCACTCGGCGCGCAGGAGAAAGTTGAAAGGGTCGGACTCGTGCAGACCCGCTTTGTTCGGTTTGTTCAGCACGTGCTTGCGGAAGAACGCGAGCAATGGTCGTGGCCGCTGTTTCGCAGTCGGCAGGAGCGCCCAGAGCACGCACCGGTGCATCTGCAGACGCTCAAAGCTCACGTAATCCCACGTGCGGTCGGCTCGTGGCGGCAGCTGCACGTTGCCGCGTGCGACAGCGGCTTCAAACGCCGCGAACACGCGCGTCACGTCCCCAGCGACGCCCTCAGCGCTGGCTTTGTGCATCAGCGCTAGAAAGTGCTTCTCGCGCAGCGGCTCGCGGTGGCTGCGGAGCGCTTTCATCGCTTGCTGCGCGACGCGGAACGACGTCTCGGGCGCGAGCAACGCGCGTTTGAGCGCGTCCGTGTCGGCAGAGGCGACAGTGGATGGTGGGGGCGGCAGTGTGCGCGGCTCCAGCAGCGTCCCAGCCAGTGCTGCGTAGGAGCTGAGGCAGCGCGTGGCCAGAGGAGGCGGTGGGCGCGTCACGAGGCGACGAGCGACGGCGGTAGATGAGGCGACCGCCGCTGCTACCTGCCGCCGAGCGAGCCGCACGACGAGCGCCATACTGTGCGAGTGCGTCAAACCCCAAGCCAAACTGACCAACCAGCTCGTTTCTGGCGCCAGACGGGCTGAGTTGTGTATTAGTGAATTTGTATGGTCGTAGCGGCAAGTCGGATTGATGCACGCGATAAAAGCGAGGAGAGAGTGTAGCCATTTGCGAGAAAGTGCATAACCACATCATTGCTCGCACCGCCTACCAGGCATGCGGAGGTGTGGCCGCCACCTCGGCGGAATGCCTGCTGTTCGCGACTCCGCACTTTCCAGCCAGCCAGCGAGTGCGCGGCACGCATCCGTTGCTCTGAGAAGATGTCTGCGCAGCCGTTGCGGCTCCCATCGACGCGCTGGCCGCCGCTGCCCACGGGTGCGCCACCGCCTCCTCCTCCACCGCCACCACCGCCGCCGCCACTTCCGCCCATGTCGCGCGCGTACGACCACATATTCCAGCAACGCCACTTCCCACCGCTCCCGCCTCTCTCGTCGCCGATGCCAGTCGATAGTGCGCGCTTGAACCGCCGCGTGTGGACCGAGACGCAGATTGCAGTCGGCAAGCGCCGAGCAGCAGCAGCTCTCAGTGCCGCTGCTGCATCGAGAGCATCTGTGCATCAGTACGATGCGCCAACGTTCCACGCGCGTGCGGCCAACCAGCGGCACGTGTGGAGCAGCCTGACTGCAGTAGGCGGAGCTGACAGAGTGGCGTCCGACAGCGACCGCGATGGTGCACAGCAGCAACGGCCGAGCGCATCGCTTGCCCGAGTACCGCCGCCAGCGCTACGGAACCCAGTGCGGCCCAGCAGCGCGCACCGCGCTTGCCCAACCCGACCCAGTCGCAGCGAAGCCGGTGCTAGTAAGCGCTCCGAGTCGCTCGGATGGTCGATCTGGACCACGACGCCGGCGGAGCTCGCGGCGATGATGCAAAGCGCGCTGCTCGTCAAGCGTCTCCGGCGCAAGACGACCCAACTTCCCCACAGCCGACACCAGAAGCACGCCGACATTGCGAGCGACGACTCCACTGGAGACGACAGCAGCGACGTTGACGAGGACGTTCCGCTGCTGCAGCTCCGCAAGTACTGCGCATTGTCGCCGCTGCTTCCAGACACTGCGTGGCTGAGGTGTGTGCGTTAACCACTGGATTCGTATGTGCGTCGGCATCTTTCACTGACACGCTCGTGCTGTTCGTTATGCGCTGTAGAGACGCTAGCTGGGACGCAGACGCGTCCATCGCCAGTACCGACAGCGATTACAACCCGCCTTTGCTGTCGTCATCGTCGCCCTCGTTCTCGACAGTGCCGTCGACGAAGACGACGGCACCGCATGACGAGACTCTGAACTACCGCAAGCTCTTCGCTTTGTCTGTGGACACGCCGAGCTTCTTCCCCTCGGCTATGTCGGACTCGGCGGCCCCCAGTGACAAGGAGCACGACGACGATCCGCAACTCGTACGGATGCTTGCTGCTGCTGTTCCTTTCGTCCACTGTCGTATGAGTGCAGTGGTAGTCGACTTGCTCATGGGTGCGCTCGACTCTGTCTCCTGGTGCGCCACGGAGAAGAAGAAAGCAGCGCCTCACATGGACTGGTGGCCGGTACGGTGGACTCGCGTGTGGCTACTGCTCCTCCTGTACTTGTGTGTGGCTGACTAACCGATTGGATCGGATGGCGTCTAGGGCGACTGGAAGTGCAGGAACTGCGGTGCGTATCGCGCTTCGTGGTGCTATGAACACGCGTGTCCTCAGCTCGCTCACACACACACTAACCATCAAACTGACTGTGCGTGGCAGGCAACCATGTAACAATGCGCTCGCTATCGTTCAGTGTGGACTCTATGTGCTGCGTGCGAGCATCCGACTGACTCACTCTTGTGTGTGACTCGCCCCAGAACTTCTCGTACAGGTGCGTGTTGCCTGCGCACGAGTGGTGGTGGGTGAGAGCAGGAACGCTCACGTGGATACTGTGAATGTCGACAGGGATCTCTGCAAGCGCTGCCGCGTGGGCAGGTTCGAGGACGCTGGCTTCGTGTTCCCCAGCCAGGCAGCATAATGCTGGTTGGATGCTGCTCGCTGGCAGCGAGCGAGTTGAGTACGAGTCAACGGAAGAGGCCGATCGGGGCGATGGCGAATCACCGCAGGTCTTGGCCACAAGACAGACATGTTACGCGGCTCGCTCCATCCAGAGCCAGAACGCCCGTTGACAACACCAGTGACGTGTGTGTGAGAGTCTCCGAAGTGCTTTCGATTAATCGTTCTCCGCCCAGCTCCGTTTTCGTCACGAGTCAGCCAGTGTGGTCAACTCTCGTCGTCGTCTGCGCCGAGCGGTGGGCAGTGGTGTTTCACGAGCTGCTCGAGGTGCGGGGCGTTCGCGCCACTGAGCTCTGCGATCTGCTTCCGCTCCTGCCGACCGCACGACCGCACGCGTGACAGAAAGAATTTCACGTGAGTCATTCCGGTCGTCAACAGGGCGTGACTCACACGCTCGCTCATCACACTCGTGACGAGTGTCTCGGTCAGTCAGTCAACCGCTCCCCTTTCCATGCACACTGGCGTCCCGAATGCACCGCCTGACTGACCCGGAAGAGCACGAAGCGCGGCTTGCAGCTCCCAGTGTCCTCGACGCCGTCGAGCCCGAGCGACACGTTGAGCTGCGACAATGTCCATTCCAAGGTCGTCAGTGCAGTCAGTCAAACGCCCACGATCTGAGTCAGCGCGGGGTGTCGAGCTGCCTGACTACACACGCTGGCGAACGCGACGCGCTTCTCCGACTGGTCGATGTCCACTGCGAGGCGCTTGTACGTCGGCTCCATGATCTTGCACGGCCCGCACCAGTCTTTGTGCACATCGACGACTGCGCTCGCTCCGCCCCACCCACCATCACAACAACAGCGCAGCCAATCAACAACTCTAACTTCTTGTATGTCCTTCAAAAAGACGCGCGCTACCTCAGGTGTGCGCACCCATCCACCCACCCAGGAGCTTCTTGTCGGACGCCTCCCGCAGCAACGCCCACTGCTCCGCGTCATTCACCTTCACCACGAGCTCCATGGCCCTTGAGTGTATTTGTACGAGGGCGCCGTTTCAGCTGTTGTCGCTTCGGAAGCCCAAGCGCGAGTCCCATGACGGAGTCTGCGTCCAATAGAGAACGAACGAAGTAACAAGGAACGAAGGAACGAAGGAAGGAAGGAAGGGAGGCGGGTGAGGGGAAGCAAGCAGCTTGGCTTTGGTGAATAAAGTAGACTGTCGGCGCCTGGCGCCTCCTAATGATCTATGGACTAAATAGTGTGTGTGGTTGGTGGTGGACGAATGGGTTGGTCGAGAAGCGCACACCTCGGATCCTTCCAATGGGATCCGAGCTTCACGCGACTTGAACAGCGACGCTGGGGACCGGGACATGGAGAACGCAGTCTTGGGGCGGCAGCAGCTGGTGGTGTGGTGGTGTGGTGGTGACTAGCTGACTGAATGGCACCATGTCCACGGACAGTCAGCCGCCTTTGGACTGCTCACACGGTCGGTCTTCAGCTGAGCT
The DNA here is from genome assembly GCA_023333755.1 of Globisporangium uncinulatum. Classification (NCBI taxonomy): domain Eukaryota; phylum Oomycota; class Peronosporomycetes; order Pythiales; family Pythiaceae; genus Globisporangium; species Globisporangium uncinulatum. The sequence goes on from JAASFJ010000770.1 coordinate 6,633, forward strand.
TGGAGGATACAGATGTGGATATCGATGGATGGACGGACACTTGCTGTTTCTCGTGCTTGGAGCTGCTGGTGCGGCTGGATAGGAGGGATGGAACGGTCCGCTCGCTTCATTAGAGCGAGTGCGAGTGGCTTGGGCGGTTGTAGTCGATGGAGCCGTAGAAGCTCTTGAGGAGCTTCGTCATCTTGCACCGCTCCTTCTCACACCGCGCCATGACGATAGGCGGACACTTGTTCAGCGCCTCCTCGAGTTCGAGCAAGAACGCATTGAGGAAGAGCACGCGGTCGCGCACGACAGTCTTCGAGTTCTTGCCGAGCAAGCGGCTCTGGAGGACAGGGAACTCGGTAGCTGCAAACACGGGCTCGAGGAATGCGGCAAGCAGACAGCCTTTGTCGCCACCGCAGCAGTACGCCTGGTCCTGGAAGTGGCGTCGCGCGAGCCGCTGGAGCTCGAGGAACGCCGAGAAGCGCCGGTACACGATCTCGCCGGCGCCGTACGCGTCAGTCTGCACGCGGATCGCGTAGTCAGTGTGACCGTCCTCCTTGCGCGTGTCCACCACGGACGTGTGCACGGACGTGAGCGCGATCGAGGGCGGGAGCATCCTGACTTTGTAGTGAGTGAGTGACGGGAGCGAACGAGCTGTCGGTCGTTGCGTGTGAGTAAGGAGGCGAGTTGGGAAGTGAGGAAGAAGGCTGACCGAGCCGAGGTGGCTCTGACGAGAGAGCTGAGAACTCGCCTGATGGCCCATCGTCTTCAAATCGCTCACTCGGCGTTCGCCTTGATCTCCGCCCTTGCGCCAGACGCGGCCGTCCAGTCCACGCATCCCGCCCGACGCATTCGATTAGGTGGGAGGTAGTCAGCGCGCAGTCAGCACAAGTCGTCAGAGACGAGCCAGAGCGCGCCGTCCCACATAGTGAAACCAAGCGAGACAAAATCGAGCGTGAAATTCAGGATCCGCGGGTCCTGATTTTCAAGAAAGTCAGCATTGCACCAAAAAGACAAAGTCCGCACATCAACTGCGAATGAGAGCAATATTAACAACAGCAAAACGTACGCAGTCCAGCGATTCGCTCACAAGTCTCTTTCACGATGTTCGGCGCTCGAAGACGCAGCACTAGTCGCCTCTTCCGCTTTCTCGCCCACAGCGGCTCGCCTTGGTTCAGCGTCGCTGCTGGACGCAGCAGAGGCGTCTCATGCGTGTCTCGAGAGAGAATCGTGTGGGCCCCGACATTCCGACCGGTCCCAGGTGCAGGCTTTTGCTGCCACCACCGCCACGTCTAACGCCGGCTTTTTACGACATGTCCGCTTTCTTCATGTTGATACTGATGGCAAGCGGTGGAGATACCAGTGCGTTGACAGAAGCCTGCCAAGGGAGAAGCGCTGAGTTGGCGATGGTGCCGCTACTACATACAGACTATCGACTGCTGACTGCGAATCTGAGAGTTTTGCTCGATACTGTCGCTTTCGTTCGAGTCGATCGATTGGAGAGATCAATCACCCTTTCAACTTTCTTGGCGCCAAGATTTTGTATGAATATTTGTATGCGTGCAAATTTGTTGTAAAATTGCTGCCAAAACCGCTCAACATCGCGCTGCAACGATAGAGTGGGCCCTATGTGCGAGTACGAACGCTCCTGCTGGCGTTGTGCTCCATGTGGTCGTGTCACATCCTGGACAGCGTTTGCACTGGCGAGAATTTGCACATTGTCCACGGCACCGTCCGCTCAACGAGTTTGTGCGCTGGTCGTTCTTCAATGGCGTTAGGTGGCAGGCCAGCAGCCACAATAAAGCATGCTGTTCTCATCCTTCGCGCACATTTGCTCGTTCCTTCGCTCGCTCCGCTGCGAAACGCGCCAAGCGCCAGCACCTGCCTCGATTTCGCAGACCAAGTCCAGAGTCCTCGTGCAACACCGCCGTATTGCGGGAGCGAGCACCATTGTTTGTGAGAAAATCGCCATGTGGTCCTGACAACGATGTGCCGAAATGCCGAAATGCCGAAATGCCGAAATGCCGAAATGCCGAAATGCCAACAGGCATTTGGATGAAATGCTGAGCAGTGCGTGAAACATACCGGAACTCCAGTATCTTGTGGGCTCCTGTGTTGTGTTGTCTGTGTGTCTGTCGAAGTTGCACTGTTGCTGCTGACTTGGGGCGGACGCGTCGACAACATGCTTGAGAAAATGTCTGCAGATGGCAACTCGAGCGCGGCACGCAAGCCGTCGTGTTAAAAAGCGCAAAAGGCGCTCGTGTCTTGTCAAGCAGTCGGAGGATTCATCGCCGTCGTGCGTGCTTGCTTGTCACGACTGAAAGGCGGTGGTGCTCAAATGCAACGAAGGCTTTCTCAGCTCGAATCGACGCGACGTGGCGCAGTACTCGCTCGCTCGAAAGCTTCGTAGAACCAGTGCGTTTGCCTTGGTGATACGAAAGCGTCTGCGAAAGCCGCAGCAAGAAGTGTCTGGACCAGACGACGAGCATCGCCACCACCACACGGTGACCTCCACCGTCACTTTGCATCACGAATTCCTTCTGCGTGGTGCTATGCGGACCGACAGCAGCAATCGCTGGTGCGTTGCAGAGCCCGACAACATGGGCGGCACGCGTGCGAGCCAGCGGTGTTCTCTGTGTTGGTCCACGTGTTGCACGTCTTGCAAGTTGAAATCAACGCATGCGGACCGCTTCAAGGGCTGCTCATGCATGCCCCTCGTGCGAAATCAGGTCGCGGGGGGGTTGCTGTGCGATCAACAACTTTGATGCGATGCGACCTGACGCCACGCGAGTTGCCAGCCAGTCAGCCACCGGCCATCAGAAGGGCGACGCAAAGGTCGAAGCGTGCGTGCGTGTGTGCGTGTGTTTGCACAGCGCAACGGTAATCGGCAGTTTGGACTCGTCATAGCCGAGGAACGACACCAGCCAACCAACCGTTCGACCGATTCCCGACGGACGATCGGATCCGATCAGTCGGACCAAGAGAGCACATTCGAGTGAACAGCGGAAGCGCTGAAGGCAGCGAGTGCCAGCGACTTTGTGTGACAGGTCGCTGGCGTCAGCGGGGCGGATCTATCGATCGATCAGCCAGTGAGTCATTTCACACTTTCGCTTGAGCAATATTGGCGGGCAAAGACAAACCTGGGAGCGGGTCGTCCTTCCATCAGGATTGCATCCGAGTTCACCAGAGAAAGTCAGCACGACCTTCGATTTCATCACTATTCCATCGCCGATCGATCAAGTAAGACAGTCTCTCTTGTTGTCAACCTTGAAACGACATTCACTTGCAGGTCCGGGCTGGAGCTCCACAGACTTTGGTGGTGTCGTCCAATGCAGAGTCTCTCACTCGAGTGCTTTACTTTCGCAGACCAACTGCTCCGAGCTCCATCCGCTATCGATACACTGCCTCTCACTTGGACCTTCGATGCCCAGCGCCAAGCTTCTGTATCTCCAGCAGAATGGCGTTCGTATCCGACCAAGTGCCGAGCTATCCCGGATGCACGACCGAATCGTTCTCACACTGATGTTCTCTTGTTCCCGAGTGGTTCTTCTCCACGTGCGGTTGGTTTCCACAGTCTCAATCGCACGCCGAGGTGCGCACTCGAGAGCAAGCGTCTGTCCACTTCAGAGTCCCAGAATCGATGCGATCTCGTCGTCTTCTTCCTCGAAGCAACTTCTCCAACACCACACGCGACCACGAAACAATGCACCTCCATTCCCAACCGCAACCTTCTCAGCAAACCACGTACCGTGGCGGCGAATGTTCGTCATTGAGTCGCCAAGCTGGAACTTCCACGCCTGGCGAGGGCATACTAGTACCCACTGTCGCGGCGCCACGAAGCTGGATGAAACCGACTCCTTGTGTCGGACCTGCTCTCGTGTACGTCTCGCATGACTATCCCGAAACGATCGACACACTAACGCAATGGCAGCGCACTGGCACCTCAAGCGCACGGAACAGCGCCGCCAAGTTCTCAGACGTCGAATAGAGCGTCCCGAAGTTGCCAGAGGCCAGGAGCCACGCACGAACGCCTCGAAAGAGCTGCAAAGAGTGTGACGCGGCTGCCGTCTTCGTGGACAAAGTAGCGGGTCGCTGCGGGTCGAACACCCGCACTCGAGTTACCCAGCTGCTTGGACATGATACAGCGGCTTGAGACTGACGGGTCACGTCCTTCGAGCCCAAAGGCAAGCCACTGGACGGAGTCGAGCTTATCCCGTTCGAGCGGATGGTGACCCAGTGACCCAGCTCAAAATCCCATCCGTCACACTGTGCGCTGCTGTCAGCACGTACGTCGGTACGATCAAGCTGCCGCCACAGAAGTTCACGCCGTCTCGCGTAAGCTCACCCCCAACAATGTACCGTGTCGACAGCAGCAACGGCTCCAAGTCTTCTCTCGTTGCGCCAACGCCCGCCACGGAGCCCATGAGAAAGCGGACGACGTCGAGAGCGCTCTCGAGACTGTGGGTGGAGCTGAAAGCCGAAAACCTTGTTCTCGGGTAGCAGCGCAGTCGGATTCTGTAGCTGTGAAGCAGCGTCGGAGCTTGTTGCGGCCACGCCCCATTTGGCTCGACTCGTGGCCACTGAAGTCGTCCAAGTCACTCGATGCGCAGCACTGTCCAGCGGGAGATCCGGGTGCGTGTCGCGAATGAGCGTCGTCGTCGATGAGCTCGACACGGATGAGCTTGACAACAGCCCCGCTCGGTTGCTCGAACGTCTCAGTGTTAATGTCCTCGACGTCGTGATCATGGAGACGGTGTGCTAAAGCCGACGACTGCGATGCTGAATCTGCTCGTCGCTTGCGTCAACGCATTACAATGTGAGTGGGGGATCACGTTGCGGACAGACGCTCTCGCGGACTCGGTACTCGTCTGGATATCTGAGCTCTGTCGCCGACCACGCTGTGTGTTCGGCACCGTGTACGCGACGCGTGACGTGTCGGCTGGGAGTCACTCGGCCATCGTGAGCTCTTGCGTCTCCGTGAACATGACACCGGCACACTCGGCGACCGGGTCCGGGCCGTTCCCGAACGTCACGAAAGTGAACTGGATGAGCCGGTCGTGGACGGCCGCAGCACCGCCAGCTTGTCGTCGGCTACAGCCAGAGTCCGGACGACGCGTGGGTCCGCTGTCGCACCATTGCTTACGACGGGGTCAGTGGTGAACGCTGGCGTCTCGCGTGATGGATTTGGGAACTGTCGCGTGGAGATCTGTGACGTCGCGAGCGCGAGTGGGAGGCAAACGTCAAGATGATCCCGGCCATAACGACGTTGAAGTGGTTCAGTATACACCGATTTTGAATACAGTTTCGTTTGTTCGGATACCATGCAGGTTCCTTGTATAATCCCCAGTCTCAATTCACACCTGACCGGATGAAAACAGTCATACGTACGGTATATTCCCGTCCCACTCTTCCTCCTCCTCCTCCTCCTCCTCCTCCTCCTGGCTGCACGGAAGCGCCAGGCTTCGAATGACTCCACTCGCAAGCCAATGAGCTCAGACCCCCCGCCGCCGCCACTGCCGCCCGCAGACACGGCCACTCCCATAATCGTCTCCATGCAGACGCCCACGACGGACGAGAGGAAGGCGCGCCAGCGCCAGCATGTGCGCCGGAGCTACTACCGGAAACTGGTGCGTGCAAAAATCGCGCCGAGACCTCTGCTCACAAGTCGCAGACAAAGATGGATTACGTTAACACCACCGTGTCATGGCACCGCAGGACAAGATGCGCGTGATGCGCGAGCGCGTAGCTGCGCTAAAGACCCAGTATCTACAGGTGCTGGACGGCCAAGAGGCGCTGCTCCTACCGTCTGGCGGTGACCCTTGGAGCGCACTCGAGCGCTACGTGAAGGTCGCGCGGGCGAAAGAAGCGCTGCTCGAGGAAAACGTGGCGCTGAGGGAGCTGCTGGAGGCGCATGTGGCGGTCGCGTACCGCTCCAACCAGCTCGTTCTCGAGCTCAACGACGAGGTAGGTCCACAGTCAGACAGTCTGGTAGTTGGCTCGTTGGTATGATTCGAAAGCCTCCCGAGTCTCACGACCACCACGACTCTCTCTCTCTCTCTCGTGATGGGTACGTGCTGCAGCCGCCACTCGCTGTCGCGTCGCCACACACTGAGCTCCGAGTGGCACACAGTGAGCGCTTCAGTGTCGTCCCACGTGTGACTCCAGACGAGTGCCAGCGCCTCAACGACACGACGTACACTGAAATCCGCGAGTTCCTCGAGAGCGACTCGCTGCTCACGAGCGGCACGCGAAACTTTGAGTGGCGGGACAAGCGCCGGATCGACGGCGATCGCCTCAAGTTCTCGCTTCAAAAGTCGTTCGAGCACGCGACTGCGCTCGACCTCTCGCAGCGCACGTGGGAGATCGTCGCGTCGCCAGCCGAGCATCGGAGCCTGCACTCGGCGAGCCTCCACGCGCATCTCTACCGTGCGCAGCACGTGGACGACAACAGCGTCGTGCTCTACCGCGTGTTCGTGAGCGACGACGGCCAGTACGCAGCCAAGTCACTGTTTCTCGTCTCGCGGTTCGCAGTCGAGCAAGGCTTTGTCGTCTTACTGCGCTCGATTGACGACAAAGACCGGCTGCAGCAGAACAGACGGGGCCTAGGCGAGGACTTGGACGACGACGCGCCGCCAGAGGTGCTCTTGGAGAACGAGCAGTGGCTCAACGTCTTCTCGTGGTGCGTGGCTGGAAGGAAGGGGTGTGGATTATCGATATGAGGGGGAGGGGACTGACCTGGACTTGGGTGGTTGGTTGGTTGGAATCGACACCAGGCTCATCTTTGAACAGGAGGAGAACGCGTGCAAACTCGACTTTGGTGGCGACGTGAGCAGCACTGGCGTCGCGAGCTCCACGCTCTGGGTCCTCGAAGTGCTGCTCATTGCGCTGCGGTGGGAGACAAAAGTGATCGGGCCGCTCGTGTCGCTCACAGCGCACTAGTCGTCTGTCAGTCAGTCAGTCAGTTTGCGCATACATCGACGAAAGCCGTCGTTGCGACCAGGGCTTGAGGGTTGTTGAGGACCGAGGACGAGAGATAGGTTCATGGCACGCAATGTAACGTATTGTAGCTACCATTGAATGGGTTCCAATCGTGTGCCATTACGACCAGTATTGTTGCAAACTACAACGCAAGTCGACATAGGACGTCGGCTGCGTCCTGACTATCAAGACAGAGGGCTTCCATCTTGGCTCCAGTCATCACTGGCGACGCCTTGGAATCAGTACCGGTACGACTGAACAGCGCCTGGAGCTGAGTGACGTGGGTAGCGTCCACCGTTTCGTGCATGTAGTGCTCGATCATCTGCTGTGCGCTCGCAGCCGCCATGGCCGCGCAATTCGACGCTGTGGTGGACGCGGCCGAGACGAACGAGCCCAGGACTCACGCGGTGGCTGTCACTGGCAGTCAGGACGACCACGCGCTCTGGTGTGTCGATCACACCATCAAGCGCGCTGAGGAAACCCTGTAGTGTGAGTGCATCACCACACTTGTCGTCATCGGTCTTCTTCGTGGCACCGCTGAACAGAACTGCGGGCCTTGGTCTGTCTGATGGGATGTCTGGTGCGAACGTCATCTCGTCGACGCCCTCGATCACAAGCACGACGTCCTTGAAGTCCAGCTCGACAGGCGCACTGACACCTGGGATCGAGTAGTTGAGGTCCTCGAGCAGATCCGCCATCTCTCGGTTCGTCGTGATCCGACTCGCGTGGATGTTGACGACGTGGCGGTTCGTGTAGTGGGCAATCGCCTTCGCGACGCTCGTCTTCCCGCTCCCAGACGGGCCGTGCAAGAAGAGGCCGAGGCGGTGTGCGAACCTCCGTGGTGCGAACTTACCGACGCGCCGCTGGAAGTCACTGAGAGTCTGGATCAGCTGCGCTTTGCCTTCGAAGAAGAGGTTGTCGAACATCGTCGAGTCACTCAGGCGGTACCGCTTGCACGCCTGCACGGTCTCGGGTTGAGCAGTGAAACGCCGTCTGCGTGCCAAACGCATTACGCGTTCCCGACCCCGTCCTCGCCCAAGCCCGCCACCTCGTGTCGTTTGCTTGGACTCGTCTTTGCCGACCCACTCGTAGAGAAAGCGCTCAGTCTCCTCCTGCGCGCGCTTCGCTTCCAGCGCCTCGTGCTCTTCAAACGTCTGGTGAACGAATGCGTCGATTGCATCTGAACGCGTCGATCGGAACTGGAATTGCACACAAGGTCCCGCGCGCACGTGCCTGAACTCAATGTCGAATGTGAGCGGGACCCACTGGTTCGTTGGTCGGAGCACCTGCGGCGTCAGGCTCGCGGCGTAGCAGCCGCCCCTGGTTCCACGCTTGTCACAGGCCTCCAGGGTGTCCGTGAGTCCGTACTTCATCATCTCGGTTTGGAACGTGCAGTTCCTGTCAATGTACGCTGACACAGCTTCTTGCAGCACGAGGTTGCGCTGGTTTGTCTCGTACTCGGTCGCGTTCGAGGCACTGCGTTGAGGTTAGCGGAGATCGTGCGGATCGTCTCTGGTGGAGGTGTTGCTCGTGAGGCACACAGAGTGTGGAGGAATGGAACTGAGTCGAGCCACCACGGGTCGGACTCAAGCGTCTGCGTCGCGAGTCTTGAGAGCAGCGCCGCGAACCAATTCACCAGTAGTGTGAGCAGATCCGGACCCAGGGCAACTGGAGAAGCCCGTTTCGCTCGGTTGCTGGAGAGTCCTCCTTTACGTGCAGTTGCCTTGGTGCGCACCATTGATAGTGGGGAGGGACGTGGGTGGGGTCTTGAGACTCGTGCACCTGTGCACTTGAAGGCAGAATGAACAATCAGATGACGTCCAAGGCGGACAAGCTGTATGGTGCAAGGTGCTTGCGCCACGCCCTGCGGCTTCCGTCTACACGAGATACCAAGAAAGTGGCGACCTTGGCTAAGGGTGGGGGCGCTTGAACGCCGCACAAGACTGGGTGAAACACGATGCCTTTGGCAGAGTCCTGACTTCTTTTTTGCGACTGAGCACGTACAAACGCACGTGGTCGATGATAAAGTTCCCGTGCGGGCTCGGGAGCTGCGAGTTCGCCGTGATGATCACGCCGAGCTGCTCGTCGTCAGGCACGAGCCCCTTGTGGTGCATCGGCGGTCGCCACTCTTGTCGAAGTACGCGTGGCCCCACATCGCAGGGCTGATAAAGTCAAATAATCTTGGCACTACCGTATTCCTTTTCTTCGTAAAGACGACTTCTTGCAGACGAGCATGGATAATTTTTTAATACTCCACTCGCCTGAGCGATTCGCATTGAAAGATTATAAT
>JAASFJ010000771.1:0-15874 GCA_023333755.1 Globisporangium uncinulatum
ATCGAGTGACCACTGCGTACCAGAGTGTGGTGTGCTGTGTGCTTGGTGTGAAGTGGGAAAGCTAGCAGAAGCGAGCATTCAGTGACGTCTGAGTGAGCGTGCTGCCTAGCTAATACTGCGTTTGCGCCTGAAAAGACTGCCGCTATATCACACCACTCTGTGCGTCTACGTCAACATTGTCCCAGTGGAGGACGAACCTAGACGATCGACTCGGATGCATCGCTCCGGTGACAGAATCCCCGAAGCCGCTCGCCATCTCGTTCAGCCGCGCTCTCAGGGCTACGATCGTAGCAGCCTGCTGGGTGGGATCTCTTCGAACCCCTCGCCGTTCAACTCGAATGCCGCGGACTGGAATACGAGCTGGCCGCATGCTCCACAGCACGTCGCGCCACGGGCCGTCGGGACCCGCGTTCTCGTATACAAAGCACCAGCGCATGACGATCGTCCTGAGGAACGCTACGAGCCCCAGCAGCTGTGTACGGCGCGGCGACGGACTCAGCGTACACTCGCTCTCCGATAAACGATCTTCTCGACCCTGCTCCGTCCAGCCTTCGTGCAGACGCCTGCTGTCCCTCGCGAGAGCCGCCAAATCCGTGAGCACGGCTGGAAACCAATTGAAGTCTGCCGTCTCCATCACGCTCTGCCGCACCAGCGTTGTGTCGCAGCGTAGCAGCGCGCACGAACTTAGCGCCGCGTGGAGCTCCTGTTCTCGCAGGTAGCGCGCCACCCCGCAGCGCAGCGCCAGGTGCAGAGCTCTACATACCGCGAATTGTCCCGAAGTGGTTGTTTTCTGCAACGATCTCGCGCCTTTTCGAAGACCTGCCCTAAATTAGAACAAAATGTCCATAGAAAATCAGGACACTGTCCTTTTTTAGGCAAAACGGAAAGCTTTTCGCGTTTTACTTGTTTTTTGTATGCGACATTCATTCCGATTCCGCTCTGCCATACTCGAACGGTGTGCGGAATCGGAATGAATGCTGCATACAAAGAACAAGTCAAACGCAAATCTGATTTCCACTATCAAATAAGAGAGTTCGTTTTCAAACGAGAGAGTTTTCTAACGAGAGAGTTATCGAATCCTTTTTGGTCGATAAAACCATTATTTATAATATCGGTAATAGCACGAACTCTTGTGTACGTTCGTGTAATTTACCGGTATTACCGGTAAATTTAAGTCAAGAAATATCCCTGCTTTTACAGACCTCCGGATTAGCGATCACCCTACCCTTTAGTGCCTTTGCTGTCTCTCCAACTCGACACACGCACCTCGACTCACTCCGCTCGCAGCCGGCCCAATGACATCCGCTGCTGCTGCCGACGTCCCGTGGCGCGCACTCAAGGACGAGGCGCTGCGTCTAGCGCGCGAAATGGGCACCGCAGCCGCGCGCGACCATCACTCGCTGATTTCCAACACAGCAGCGCTTGCAGCCGTCCGTGCGCGCGGTGTGCCACCCGAGCACCGCGAGTGGGTGTGGCCGCTCCTACTGCATGCGCAGAGCCGGCGGCTGAGCGGCGACGCCGCCACGTACAGCGAGCTTCTGGCGCCTTCTGGCGACGGGGGCGAGCTGGAGGTTGCGCAGGCTGCGGCCGCTGCCCCCGGTGGGCTCGAGCAAGCGCAGGAGCTCGCGATGGAGCGATTCGTGCACCTGAACCCGTTCCAGGAGCGCAAGATCAAGCGCATTCTCGTGGCGTTCACCAAGTCGAAAGACGCCTTCTACTACTGCCACGTGCGTTGCTCATGTGTTGGGATTGTGGGGTGAGTGGTGGGGTGGTGGGGTATGGCGTTGTTGACGTCCCTTGACGACTTCCAGGGCATGGTCGAGATCTGCGTCGTGCTGAGCACGTTCCTGGTCGAAGAAGACGCGTTCTGGGCCTTCCGCCTCCTGCTCGAAGTGCTGCTGCCCAAGTACCACGAAGAGTCGATCGTGGACTTCCAGACCGACTGCCTCGTGCTCCAGGAGCTCCTCAGTACGCACGACGCAGCGCTGTGCGACCACCTCGCGTCCATGGGCGTGACGATCCAGCTGCTCGGCACCAAGTGGTTCTTCTCGTTCTTCGCCGAGTCCATGCCGTTCGAGCTCGTCTGTCGGCTCTACGACATCCTCCTGGTCGACATTTGCTGCCTCCGCCTGAGCTCCAAGATCCTCTTCTCGACGTCCCTCGCAGTCTTTCTCTACCTCAGCGCCACGCTCGTCGAAGTGCACGACCCGAGCGTCGTCGTCGAGATCATTTACGAGTTCTGTTGGACGACGCTCAGTGACTACTCGGTCGCTGAGACGTTCGTGGACCTCGTGCTCTTTGTACACGACCACTTGGACGACAGCGACGTCGCGGAGCTCCGGCACCGGTTCGTTGAGCAGCTCGCGCACGAGCAGGAGCAGCGCAAGAGCCTCCAGCGGAAGCTGCTCAAGAAGAAGGTCAGTGGGAGTACCAGTACTGCTAGTACTGATACCGGTGATACTGGTGACAGGACCAGTACCACCACAAAGCAGTCGCAGCCGCGTAAGGGACGGATACAGAGCATTCGCCTCTTGATCCAGTGGCGGAAGCACATGGAAAGCACGGACTCGTCTGAAGACGACGACGGCGACGACAGTAGACGGCGATCCAGCACAGCCACGACGCCTCCCAAGCACGGACGCCCGACACGGAACGACGCGCACAAGGACAAAGATACGGACAAGGCGGGCGACAGCGACGAGGACGAAGTGGAGCTCGAGATCGTGACGACGCCGTCCGAGAAGGAGGTGCTGGCGAAAGTGTACCAAGGGATCAGCAAGATCAAGCGCCGGCGGTCGCGGAGCACGTCGTTGCGCACGTTCTCACTGCGTGGGAGCGACGGGTCGCTTGGCGGCTCGTTTACGAAACGGACGCTGTCGTCGTCGAGCTCACTGAGCAGCTCAGCGATCCCGCTCGAGAGCGAAGACGACCCGTTTGAAGACGAGAGCAAACCGATCGACCACCCGAACGTGGCGGTGGACGAGCCGGAAGACGAAGCGGCGCTGTGGGGCCGACTCCAAGACACGCGGGTCGCAACCGAGGTGGTCGCACACAGCATGGTCGGGGTCCCGGACGAGCACCGGAGCTGGGTCTGGCCGATCCTGCTGCACCAGACCCCGGCGCCGCCCAACCTCCCGAGCACGCTCGACTTCATGGCCGGGGGCGAGAACGAACAGCTACTCGATCGCGAGGTCATCAAGTCGATCGAGAACGACATCTCGCGCACGCGGAACCTCGCCAAGCCCCAGCGAGCGCCCATGCGCCGCGTGCTCGTCGCGTTCGCGAGTCGGAACCGCCGCGTTGGGTACTGTCAGGGCATGAACGAGATCCTCGTGGTCTTGCTACAGTACCTCGGCGAGACCGAGGCGTTGCTGGCGCTCGTGGTGCTCATCGAAGGCCTCTTGCCAGCGTACCACGTTGACTCGATGATCGGCCTCCACACAGATTGCGCTGTGATGAATACGCTGTTGAAGCAGAACGACCCGGAGCTGCACAGCCACCTCACGGAGCTGGGGCTGAACATGGAGATTCTGTGCACCAAGTGGCTCGTGACGTGCTTCCTGACGTCGCTGCCGCTCTTCTGCGGGCTCAAGGTCATCGACATGCTGCTCGCGCGTGCGCAGGAGAAGCAGCGGGCGTCCCGCGTGCTCTTGGGAGTTGGCATCTCCATCTTCTTTGTGCTCCGAGAGGTGCTGCTGGACGCCAAGGACGCGGGCGAGGTGCTGCTCGCAGTGAACGAGTACTTTGCGCGCGAAGTGGCCAAGACGACGCGCGAGATGGACGAGTTCCTCCACTTCTGTCGCGTCATCACCGACCAGCTCCAGCCCGACATTGTCGAGGAGTTCCGGGCAGTGCACAAGGACGAGGTCATGGAGCGCTTCGCCGCGTTCGAGGCCAAGAAGATTGAGATGCGGCATCAGCTTGAAGAAGCCAAGGCAAAGGCGAAGCGGTTGGCAGCGGCGCCGCCGTCGCCCCCTAAGACTGAGACGAGCGGCCACCGGTACAGCATCTCGTCGCTGAGTGGCGCTGGGAGGACGCACGGCAATGGAAAGAAGTCGGGCCTGTCGTCCTATATCAGCAAACCCATCCTGGGGGGCGGTGGTGGTGGTAGTGGTGGTAGTAGTAGCAGCAGCAAAGGGGCGAACGGCGGGACTGCGGGCTGTACGGGCGACCGCGAGAGCCGGAAAGACGTGACGTACCGGCGCGTGGACGTCGTAGACGCGAACCGGACGTTCACGGAAGACTTGCTCAAGATGGAGGAGCAGCTGGAAGACCTCGCAGACCTCTTCGTCCGCGGCAAGATCGACGAGAAGGAGCACTCGTGCATCAAGTCGCAGATCGTGCGCAAGTGGTGTCGAGGCATGCACTCGCCGCAGTCCGCGATGGTGCGCGTGCGGTCCGTAAAGGCGGCGTTCGAGAAGGACGCGCTCGGAGAAGGGCGAGCGTCGTTGGGGCGAAGCAGCCGGAGCTCGCTCTCCGGTAGCACGTCGGGTCTCGGAGCCGGCAGCGGGTCGGGTGGGGCAGCGCCGAACAAGAAAGGAGGGCCCGTGTCGCTCTACGGCCGCATGAAGAAGGTCCGGAAGAGTGCGTACGCGATCTTCAAGTCCACGTTCGAGTGAGCCAAAGAAGAAGAAGAAGCGGATGTCTTCCCCTCTCCTTTCCGTTCCGTTCCGTCCTTCTCCAGGCCGTCTCTGCAGTCAGCGTCGCTGCGTCGAGCCCCACGGGTGAAGACGACACTGGTGTCTGGGATGGAGAGCCTGAGAGCGGCTAAAGCTGGCGTGGCGTCCTGAAACTGCGCTTCTGAACCGGGAGCTGGAGATAGACGGCCTGCCCTGTCGCCGCCTTCAGTCGTGTGAAGCGCGAGATGCAGCGCGCCCGTCCGTGCGCCAGAGACCCAGCGCTGCTGGAAGACCTCGCGCTCGCCGGCGTCTTCCCCGACCTTGTGTGGCAGCACGAGCCGGTCGGGAAGGCGGCGAAGGCGACGGGGACGAGGACGCAGCTTCTGCCAGGTAAAAAGAGTAAGACGAGGAAGAAGCTGAATACACTCTCGTTCCCCCTGCACGCTCCGTCGACCACGATCCGCCAAGCGCTCTTCCCGACCGGCCCGGGGTCGTACCCGAGTCCGACACTCGCGCTCGAGCGGCCACCAGAGTTCGACCATCGATACCAGTACAAGTTCCACACTGACGGCAGCGATCGAGACGACTGGGCGACAGACACGGAGCAGCAGCTCCAGGACCACAAGCGGCGCGAGACGGGCTGGAACACGTCGTTCCCGGCCGAGTACGCACACGGCAGTCTGCACCAGGACTTCCAGCAGACACTCGCATACGAGGAACAGCTCCAACGCCAGTTGGACGAGCCGCTAAATGCTCGGCCTGCTGGTGCAGTTGCTGGCGACAGGCAGAGCCGCGTTGTAGCTGGAGGCGCGAGTGAAGTGGACAGCGGTGACTCGGCCGCCCAGTCGAAAGAACGGCTCGCGCTGCTCAAGGAGGTGATGATGCGGGAAGGGCTCCTGGCGAAGCTGACGGATCTCGTGAGCGCCTCGGCCACACAAGGCCCCGAGTTTGGCCCGGAGCGAGGCACGGAGCTGTTGCATCTCCTGCTCCAACTGCGGGACGCGAGCGTCCAAGTGGTGCAAGCGGTCGCAACGTGGCACGCGTCGCTCCGGTCGGGGCCGCGCGCGTTCTGCTACGACGGCCAGAACTACGCGTTCAAGATGGTGTCGGACCTCAACTTCCTCGCGAAGACGAAGGCGCTCGGGCAGATCTTAGGCGTGAACCCGGCGCGGATGAAGCGGAACCCGTTCATGATGCCGGCGCCGATCCCGGAGCGGGACTTCCACTTCATCCAGTCACTTCCGTGGAGCAGCACCGAGCGCCGGTTCTCGTCCGACCCTGTCGAGCGCGTCGCTGCCGCTGAGCGGTACCTCGTCTGGTGCCTGTTCCACCTCGCGGACCCAGCCACGATCGCTCGTGCCGAGGCGGTGGCGTCGCCAGTGCGTCATCCGAACCACTGGGAGAACAATGAGCCTGCGACAACGACGTCGACGTGGCAGAAGCGAGCGGAGAAACAGCTCCAGTTGCTGTCGATGCCGCTCGAAGCGCCAAGCGATCGGCAGACGCACCTCATGGACTCGTCGTGGATGATGAAGCGGAAGGGGTACCTCCCGTCGCTCTCGCTCTCGCCCGCAAAGACCCTCAGCGACCTGGTCGACACTGTGCACGACAGCGGTGGCGCCGCACAGCCGACGATCGCATCGAGGCGGCAGGATGCGTCGCTGTCGTCGCTGCAAGCGTGCTGGAACGGCGTCGTGTACGCAGCGAGTGCGAACGATCTGGAAGCACTTGGTGTACTCGAGCGGCCGCCGCACCACATGGTGACGCTCGTCGCCGCAAGCGTCTTGATCCTCTTGAGTCCGTCGGATCGGATCCCGAGAGACTTGGCATGGCCGTCGTGCCGCAAGATGCTACGCAGCGGTCCGACGCTCGTCGACCGCATGACGCGCCTCGAAGTGGGGACTGTGCCGCCGTTCAAGCTCCAGGCGCTCGTCCCGTTTCTCCAGAACGCGCACTTCCAGCCCAAGGTGCTCAGCGAGCTCTCGCGCGCAGCCGGCGTGCTCTGTGCGTGGGTGCTCGTGTCGCTCGCGAAGGCGCAGCACCAGGACGTGGCCGTGGTCACGAGCAGGAGCGACGAGGACCGGCTCGACATCCTCGGCGAGCTCGAGGTTGAAGACGGGTTCGAGGAGAGTCAGTCGCCGGCTGTGCACGAGTCGGCGCGCCGCCCAAAGACGCCGAAGCGCGTGACGATCGGGAACGCCGAGGTGCTCTTCATCAATGAGAACGAGCCCGTGACGTCGTCGTATGCCTCGCCTCGTCCTGCGACGTCGCTAGTGAGGAAGCCAAGCAGCGTCTTGCTGCGCACGAGTCCGTGGACGTTCCACAACGTGACCTACTTTGTGTCGTTCTTCCTCGAGCGCACGGACGGCGACTCCGCGCTGTCGATCAAGCTCTACGAGCCGATGAGCTCTGTCGAATCGCAGCTCTTCGTGTCGGAGGACGACCTGGCGCAGGACTTTGGCGACCGCGCACTCGCGGCGTTCCATTCGCAGGACTACCACTCGCTCTGCGACCTGATCTTCAGTCGCCTGGACGGCATGTTGGCGAGTGCGAGGGACAGCGAAGGGCGGGAGCAGCAGCAGCAGCAGCAGCAGCGCACGGGTTCCCTAGACGATGAGGCACCGGAGGAACCGGACGCTGTTGGGCTGTTGCCAAGCCAACGTCGTTCAGTGCGTCCAGCGTCGGCCGCTGCGATTGACCTGCTCGAGATGGAAAGCGACGGTCGTGATGATACTGCAGACGATGACGGCGACGATGACTGGGCGCGAGAGCGACTCGCACCAGCGCTGGTCGACGAAGACGACGCTGCGATAGACGAAGAGGAGGCGGCAGAGAGCGACCGAGCCGCACAGGAGGCGTCCGTGCTGCGCATCCAGTGTGCGTCCCGTCAGCGTTTGGCGCGCGACCGCGTTGCGTCCGTGCGCTTGGAGCGCGAGCGCGTGAGAGACGCGTCGGCCGCAACGATCCAAAGTGGGGCGCGACAGCAGCTGGCGACGAGGGAGGTCGCTCGGGTGCGCGCAGAGAGTCGACAGGACACAGGACTCTCGTCGCTTCGAGTAGGAGCGAAGGGGACACCACGAAGTGCTCACGCGGGTGTTGACGGAGACGACTTGGCTGAGCTGGAAGAGGAAGAGACGGCCGAAGACGACCAAGAAGCGCCGACAGGAGGAGGACTCGCTAGTATGGAAGCGACTGAGAACGAAAGCGGACTGCTTGTCGCGCGAGCAGGCGACTCGGAGCAGCGGCCAGAGACCGTCATGAGCTACGCGTCGGACCAGTTCGAAGACGACGGCTTGGAGGCGGAAGATACATACGGGTGAATGCGGCCCCAGTTGTAGGTACAATAGTACAAAGTACAGGACGAGCACTTCACTCGCGACGAATGAAAGCTTGGGGAACTTGAAGTTCACGAGGGAACTGAACCTGATGACTGTCGAGCCAAGTGAGCCACCCAACCACAGCCGAGTCTCTTGCTTGTCATTTTGATTTTCAAGCGTGAACATAATCATTTTCGATCCAATGGCCGAGAGGGCGTTTTTAACAACTGCGTTCTCGTGGGGCCGGCCACTCGCCTTCTTGCTCGTCTCGCGATGAGCTCCACCGCCTCGA
Organism: Globisporangium uncinulatum; assembly: GCA_023333755.1. NCBI lineage: Eukaryota > Oomycota > Peronosporomycetes > Pythiales > Pythiaceae > Globisporangium > Globisporangium uncinulatum. Next base: position 8,229 of record JAASFJ010000771.1, read on the forward strand.
CACCACAAGCTGCTGCTGCTGCTCCTGTTGCCACGCACGTGCTGGGCGTGATCGGCGGCTCGAGCCTCTTCCACGCCAAGCAATTCTCGTCCACGCTGCAAGAGACGGTCGTTGACACGGAGTTCGGCGGCGTCGTGGCGCACGTCGGCCACTGGGGCGATTCGAGCCTCCGCGTCGTGTTCGTGCAGCGCCACCACGCAGACCCGGATGGACAGTACAAACAGCCGCGCCAGATCAACTTCCGTGCCATCGCAGCAGCGCTCAAGCAGAGCGCGTGCGACGCTGTAATCGGCGTCTACTCGGTCGGGTCCATGAACCGCACGCTCCACGTCGGCCGGTGCGTGTATGCCGCTGCTGGAACTTGCGTCGTAGTCCTACTGTAGTAGACAAGCCGCGCTCGTTCAGGCCGTCTCAATCCCTCTCTCTCGTCTCTCTCGTGCGCAGGTTCGTCGTGCCAGAGGACTACTTCAACCCGTTCGACATTCTGCACATGTCCCGCCACTACGACGCGCACGTCGTGCCGGACGTCACAGCCGAGCTGCGTGACGAGATCGTCAAGATCCTGGACGCCGGCGCGTTCGACCCACACGATGGCGGCGTGTACGTGCAGACAGCCGGTCCGCGCTTCGAGACGAAGGCGGAAGTGCGCTTCTTTGCGCAGTTTGGGGTGCGTCGCTGTCGCAGAATGAATGCGACCACTTCAAGTGGGTGGGTGGGTAGATTGCTGACTTCCTGGTCGCTGGTCTTGCTTGGTGTCATCACCATCATCTATTGTGCAGGACCTCATTGGTATGACAGGCGCGAATGAGGCGGAGCTCATGAACGAGCTGCGCACGCCATTCGCCATGTTTGGTCTCATCGACAACATGGCGAACGGACTCGGCGAGAAGCTCACGGTGCGACGGTTGGCTTGCTGCTGGCTTTTGTGTCTTGCCTCCTGTGCACTGACTTCACTGGACTGCCGATTGATTCACGCGTGTGTGGCGTTCTTCTGCATGCAGCTCGAGGATTTTAAGCTTACGCAAAAGCTGAACGCCGACCGCATGGAGAAGGCGATCTGCCTCGTGCTCGACCGGCTCGCAGAGACGCAGTTCCTCTCGGTCTTCGCTGCGCTGCCAGCGCAAGCATAGCAAGCTGGCTGCTATCCACAGAGGAGAACAAAGCTGCTTTGTTTTCAATACTAAAGTATCAATACTTTTGGGTGTGGAGTATCATTGCGATTTTACTTTGGTGGCAATCGGAAAAATGGCACCAACCTCACCTCCAGGTCTGCTGCCAGAGCACGAGACGGCGGACGTGGCGTTCATGCGGCTGGCGATCGCCGAGGCGCACAAGTCCGAGCCATCGCCCAACGCGTACTGCGTCGGCTGCGTGGTCGTGTGTGACGGCGCTGTGCTCGCAACGGGCTTCTCGCGGGAGCTGCCGGGCAACACGCACGCGGAGCAGGTGGCGCTGCTCAAGCTCGGCTTCGAGGCGGACGGCGCGACCGTGTACACCACGATGGAGCCCTGCAGCACACGCGTCTCGGGCAACGTGCCGTGCGTGCAAAGCTGTGTGCGCGCCAAGGTAGCGCGCGTCGTGGTCGGCGTGATGGAGCCCGCGAACTTTGTCGTGTGCGAGGGCGTGCGGCTGCTCCGCGACGCCGGCGTGCACGTCGAGCTGCTGCGCGGACTCGAAGACGAGTGCTTGGCGCCGAACCGTCATCTTGACCTCGTGTGCTAGATTAGGCGCACTTGGATGCAAACGAGTGGCGCATGGGGTACTAAGAAAGTTCGCATCCTCCCATTCAATTGGCAGTCGTGATACTCAGAAGTTGGTGGCCGTGCGGTGCTGCTGGGGGATACGCCGTGGGGCCTCGATCTTCCGCTTGCGCTTCCGCTCGCTGGACGACAGCTCGAGCGCCAGCGCGGGCCTCGCAGGCGACGTCAGCTGGCGACGCGTCGTCAGGAGCTGCGGCGGTGGCCCGCGCTTCCCGCGACCGTCGCCTCGGCCACGCGCGTTGTCGTCCGACTCGTCATTGTCGGTCGTGCTGCTGCTCGCTGTGCGTGGCAGCCGCTCCTGTGCTGCCGCGTCTTTAGAGGACAAACTGCCGCCATTCTCGTCCTCGTCCTCGTCTTCTTCTTCTTCCTCCTCTTCTTCTTCCTCCTCGTCCTCGTCCTCCTCATCAATCTCCTCCACGTCGAACGTGTCGCCGTCCGACGCCTCCGCCTCGTCCCCCACCAGAACCACCACCTCATTACAGTGCGCGTTCTCGGCGCTCGGCCGCACGCTCACGCTCGTCGCGAGCATCGCAGTACAGTGCGCACAGTACCAGTCGCCAGTCGGCACTTCCCGGATCGGTGGCGACACGCAGCTAAAGTGGTACGCACGCTCGCAGCCGTCGCAGCAGAGCAGCTGGCCGCCTGTGAAGCAGAGCGCGCAGAACTCGTTGTGGAAGTCCGACGCCTCGGAGCCGCCGCCTTCCGCGTCTTCGTACGCGGCAGAGCGCAGGCGCGCGCCTTCTTTCCCACGACGGGCCTTGGCGCGCTCGCGCCAGAGCCGGTACGCGCTCGAGGTCTTCCAGAGGTAGAAGCGCCGGACCACGTCGCCAGTCGTCAAGTGCGCAAGCTCCCGCTGGACGCGCCACCAATAAATAGCCTGAGTCAGTACAGCGACTCGGAACAGCCACCACGAGCGCATCTATGCATAGCACCTGGATGACGAAGAAGCGCTTCCCGTGCGCTGCGACAGCGCTGCCGAACGCCTCGTCGCTTACGCGCTCGCACTCGGCGCGTTGGGCTTGGGCTTTGGCGCGGCGAGCCGCGTGCAGCAGCTGGACAGCGGACTGCACGTGGAATTTGCTCTGCATGAGGCACTGGAGGCCCTGTGGTGTGGTGTCAGGCATCTATATGTCGCAACTGGCAGGTGACCAGGTGGCGGTGGCGACGCACCAGTTCGACTTCATTGAGCCGGCAAAAGCTGCGCAGGAACTCCTCCACCTCGTCGCTAGAAAAGCGCGAGGGCGTCCAGCGGTGTGCGGGTGGCGGTGGGGCCACGCGACTAGCGCCTGTGATGGCGGAGGCGGCACCCACTGACAGCAGCTCTGGCAGCTCCGCCTGGTACTCGCTGCCGACGCGCACAGGCGTGAGCTTCATCGTGACGTGACTACTGTACCAGTATCAAATTTCTTTGGTTCCTTTTTCCGAAATAGATTCTTATATTTCTGAAAACAGCAACATCGATTTTGCATTCAGACTCAAATGCATTTGAATGGATTCTGTACATTGCTTTCACGCGAAAGCCATTGTTATGAGCCCAATCGCACTTTAGTGAGTGTTCTGTCGCTTGGCCGCACTCTTTATAACGACCTCCACGACACACTACCCACATGCGCAGCATTCAGCGATTTGCGCCATCCTGCCCACTGCCCGTCGCTGCCTCGCACCCGCGCGATCCAAGCGTCCGCGTAGCGAAACCAGCGCCCAGCCCTCTCATTCCCGTCATGACGCAGCACCAGTCGCAGCTTGCGACATGGCCGCCGCTTGCTGCGTCGACTGGCGCGTTCGCGATCGCGCCGCTCTCCCCGCCCACGACAGCGGCGGCGCCTGCGGCTGCCAAGAGCGCGTCTCCACTCGGCGACAGCGAGCAGCGCCTCGCACGCCGCCGCAAGCAGTGCCGCGTGAGCCAGCGCCGGTACCGCGACAAGAAAGGCTCGGCCGAGTACAATTTGCGCCTGGACGTGAACGGCCTGCGCGAGACTGTGGAGCGGCTGCGCGAGACGCGGCAGCTGCTCGAGTCGCGGCTCTGGAGCGGCCGCCTGTCGCTCGTCGGGCCGATCCGCAAGGCTGTGGAGCAGTACTACGTCATGTTTTCGCAGGGGCTGCACGACGCCGCTGCTGGCGGCCACGAGCGCAAGTGCTTTGACGTCCAGGTCGGCTTCCTCGCTGCGTTCATGGACGTGGACGTGCTCTTTGGCGAGTCGAAAGGCATCCCGAACGTCCTCGAGCAGTGGCGCCGCTACGCTGTGTTCCACGACGGGATGTGGCTCAAGTCCGTGTCGGCCGAGATCTTTGGCCCACACGAGTCGCCCATCGCGGTCGTCAAGGGGCTCCTGGGCGTGCGGATGAGCCGCATGACGATCGAGACGCTCTTCCCGCACATTCTGCAGAACGAGACGCTCGTCCAGGCGCTGATTGGGAAGGAGGTCGTGTACGACACGCGCACGACGTACACGTTCAACGAGCGCAACCAAGTGCTGCGCCAGGACCTCGCCGTCGACTTCCTCTCGGGGCTCACGAAGCTCCTCAACAACCCCACCGTCACGTCACGCTTGCTCGAGCAAGCGCACATTACGTCGTCGTCCATGCTCGGCGACGTCGACGAGGAGCGCCTGGCGCTGGCGATCCGCCGCGAGGCGCGCGTCACAGACAATGACGACGACAGTGGCGGCGCGTACGACGAGCCAGAGCCCGAGTCGCCGTTCGAGGTGCTCGATGACGACGAGCGCGTCCGCGACGAAGGCTGCGGCTCGCCGACGCACGTCGTCGGCGTGTTTGAAGAGACGAGGCCGTCGACACAGGCGAGCGGCAGTGCGAAGCGCGCAGTCTCTCGCTTGGACCTGGCGTACATCATGTCGTGAGCGTCAACGACAGCGTCTTTGTATACGTATGTGCGCAAGAGCAGACGAGCCACAGAGTTCCAGGGAGAAGCGAGCGAGCGAGCGAGCCAGAGGTGGAAGGACAAGGAGAAGGGGAAAGGGAGAAACGAGAGGTGGTGCACAGTAGGAAGGAGATCAAGCAAGCAACAGCTCTTGCTTGGCTCGCTGACTGGACCGGCTGTGACTGATTTGCTCGCGGTCGTTCCAAATCAACCGAGAACAACACCCTCGTTCTTCACGATTGTGGCCTACGTCGCTGTCATCCACGATCCACGATCCACGACCCACGACCAGCAACCACCAACGACAGCATTTGAGAAGCATTACGTCGCGGCAGAGAAGCAATAGAAGCGAGGCTTTCTGTCGGCGAGGGCGACGACGAATCATCACCACTTGGCGTTCTGTAAGCCCTTGAAGGAAACAAGCGATAAAGCGATCGGTTGTTTGGAGACTCATCCATGCTGTCGTGTGTCGAGTTGCGCACCAAGAGGCAGCCGTCACACGGTCCCGTCCACGCACGCACGCGCGCACAGATGACCTGCAGTGCAATTCTCTTTCCAGTCCGAAGCCACATGGTTGAACGACTGATTGGATCGAAATGCCCGCTCGCTGGCTCGCACGCACGACAGCGCTGGCGACGCATTCTGTCGCGACAACTTTGTCGAAACTCCGTGTCGACAGCCAGTAATCGCGCTGGATCCCTCGTTGGAAAGGTGCTGATGCCAGACTCGTGTGGACGGCAGGCAGATCGCCCTTCAGTGCAATAGTTACTGCAGTCTCGTTGCCACCATCTCCAGAGACCACAACAGCCTCTCGAATCTTGAGATCTCCCATGAGGAGGTCAGAATCGAGTTGGGAGGTCGACGAACACAATGAAAGGGAGCCGCGATGAGAAGCAGGGGGCCACGAGGGTCCGCGATGCGTGAGAACTGACCGTCGAAGTCGACGTCAACAGCAACGAAAGATTCGTCGTGGTGATTACTTCACTTCTTCTTGTGGTCCCTCGCGTGGATTTTGATCACGAGCAGTGGCGACGACTGACTTGACGTTTGGTTCGCACTGCCTTCAACCTGGACAGGACGAAGCGCGGGTGGACTCCACGCGTCTAGTGCCATGCGTGATAACCCGACGAGCAAGCACCAAAGCGAGATCGAACAAGGAGACAACGTCCTTGGGGGGCGGGCAATCTTTTCATCTCAGCTCCCGGAGTCTCTGCTCAACAGACTGGTGTTCAACTTCACCAGGAGCCGCTGTCTCAACAGATCATTGAGATCATACCACCAGTGCCAGCACACGCATACAGTAAGTAAGTAAGTCACCGACAGCATGGTCATTGCGCATAACCTGATCCTCCAGCGACACGCTGCCTCCCGCACCTCCCGCACCTCCCGCTCAGCTCTTCGTCTCGCTCGCTCCCTTGGCTTCTTCCCTCTCACCCATTGCTCGGTCGATCGTTTGCTCGCCACACTCCGTGCTCTAAGCAGCTCACACGCGACCCCCGCGGTCCTCAGAACGATTCTCACCACCTTCTTTTGGTCTCCGTTACTCAGTCCTCTCGCCACTCGCCTCGTCTTGCTTCGGACTCGGTCCTCTCTCTCGAATGTTCAGTCCTCTTGCCAACTCGGCGACAATCTGCTCCTCGCGACCTCACGACTGCAACTTGCGCAGCACTGAGCTGTCCACCGTCAGCAACAGCTGCTCAAAGCGAGCGGCGCCGACCTGACCCGACACTTCGCGCAGCTTTGTGGACGCGAAGGCCTTCAGGTCCGTCTGCATCACCGCGTCGTCTTCTGCGCTCCCCACCCTCTTTGGACTCGTGCGGTGGCTTCTGTACGCGCGAAACGCGCCACTGCTCCGCTTGACCCAATCCTCGTCCTCTTCACCAGCAACCGTAGCAACCTTCGCTCGCTCGAGCTCCAGGTCGTGCTCCTCATCCAGCACCTCAGCAGTCAGCTCCAGGATCTGACCTGTCGATCGCTCCAATTGTCGCTCGTCCAGCGCCGGCAGCAGCGCACAGAGCGCGAGTGCCCACACCTTCCGCCGACACAAACTCAGCGACGACGACCCGACGCTAAAGAACTTGGCGACCAAGAGGTCCACCACGACGTCGCCCAGTCGCGCGAACACACACACGCGCAGATACCCTCAAACAGCAGCACGCACTCTTCTCGGCTGAAGCGGCGATCTTCCACTCGTGTGGCATTCATTCGCGTCAGCCTCGCTTGCGTCCATGATCACTCGATGGCAGAAATTCGATCACCGTACTGCCCCTGGTCACACATGCGAGCTGGAGTGAGTGAGTGGGCCGCAAACGACGCCGGCACGGTACGCAGCACCGCGACCACGAGCGCAATAACGTGCTGGTCGCTCTTGGCGCTTGTCTCCTGGAACCGGCACTGGATCACGGCGTCGACGTCGGCGAGCGCGACAGGTGATGTGCGTCGCGAATGCAGAACTCCGAGAGCTGATGCAGCAGCCCAGCGACGCGCGAGTTGTTCGCGCACGCCGACACGAGTCTGAGCGCGAGGATCGCGTTCTGCGCTACGCGTCGTCTTAGTCTCGATGAGTGTACTCTGGGTTCGAGATGCTCGCAACGCGAACGCCAGCGGCACCGCGCGGCGCACTCCCACCTCGCTGTACTGCAGCAGGTGTTCGAACGAGCGCATCGCCATCTCGCTGCTGACGCTCTCGTATCGTGATGAGCGGGATGCTGATCACCGCCACGATCTGGTGCTGCGCAGCCTCCGGTCGTCAATATGCCCCGCGCAAGTGCGCAGCAGTTGCTGGATCTTGAGCATGATGCACGAGCCCGCATACGCGCACGTCTCGAGCGTGATCACGAAGTACTGGGGATCTTGTGTATTTGAAACAAAACCAGTACAGTGCTAGGACTACACCATTTCCCGTCCAAGGTGAAAAAAGCGGCAACCAATGTGAACAGGCGAAAATCGAGCTTCTCTTTTGATATAAAATTAGAGGGTAAGCAGCGACCAATGTGAAAAAAGTGGCA
>JAASFJ010000772.1:0-15871 GCA_023333755.1 Globisporangium uncinulatum
CCCCCCCCCCCAATTTCCTCGTCCAACACATGAACTAAAAAGCGAAAATTTCGATTGAAAAAGTGTCCACTTGAGATGAAAAGATGTTCTCTCCCTCTCTTTTTTTGTCTGTCTCTCTGTGTCTCTCTCTGACTATCTCTCTCTATCTCTCTCTCCGCGAACGAGTTACAGAAATTCTGCCAACGCTCTGAAAAGGATGTCACAAAAGGGGGTAGCCTCGCCTCCTGGTGTGTCTTGGTCACACAGACGCTCGGAAATAACGACTTCGAGCACTGCAACTCGCTCGGTTGGACAAAACGGCTATAGATCTTCGTCGAGCGAGTGGAGCGGCTCTGCGAACAAAGTGTTATATGCGCTCTCAAGGGCAAGCGCCTTATCACGCTGGAGCGTGAACGCATATACGTTGCTGGGGGTGCTATTCCGTGTGAGCGTACTCGTTATCAGCGCAAGCTGGGCCCTTCGCTGCATTGGTGTTATGGGGCCGTTCCTCATACAGACAGTCTGCTCCGTTGAAGACTGGTTGCTGCTGCTTTGGAGGCTGACATGCATTCGGGCAAATCGTGTGTCATTTGGCCTCTAGTCCGAGCGCGCGCTGGTAGTGTATGTACTTGCGCGCTCAATTGACGCTCGAGTTGTGCTTGAATAGCTCGCACCCCGTAATCGATGACGTCGTTGCTGCTTGCCCCCAATAACGCGAGCACCTCTGCATTAGCGTGAGCTCCGCAAAACTTTGAGACGTTGCGCGAGATATTGTGCGAATTGCAATATGTATATATATTAATGCATTGCTGTGTCCGTCGGTCGCGCCGACCGGGCGTATGCCGTAATCGAACCTGGGAATGTGTTGCTAGGATCGAGAGTTACTCGCTGGAAACAAAAGATGCTGGTTCAATGTGCCACATCCCCTTGGTGCGCTTCGAACCCGCCATCGTCGGGTCTCCGACGACCAGTTGTGTTGGTTAACTCCCGGGAATCCGGGCGAATCCAAGGTTAGCAACAGACTTTAGCGGACCGATCTTCCGCTGGGTGCCCAGACCGCTTGACCAGAGCTGACTCGCCGAGAACCACGAACGCAAAGCCGATCGACTGGGTAGAGAAAACGGATCCAGCTACAACGGCTCGTCATTTCTCGAGTCGCTACACCGCAGTAACCTCTTACACACGTGTTATGAGGACGCGCCGACTTGCCAGGACGTGCGATCTGTGTCACGAAGCCAAAATCGAAAACATTACTCATCGCCAGTCGTCAGCGGATGCTCGTTTTTTACAAATGGCTTCTGTATGCACTCACTCGTTCGCTTGGAAGAAGCCTGCGTTCGACGTGTGCGTACGGTTGCTAGCGTGCATGAGCTGGTGTGTTCGTGCGTGTGCGACTGAGAATTCTGTGTGGAGAGGGATAACGCCAAATATGTTGTTGCTAGCCACTCCTTTCGTCCTTTGTTTTCTTCCAGTCAAATATCTGATTTGTCTTATTGTTGTTCCTCAGTTTGTAAAAAGTAGTATACATTATTAGGTTTTAAAAAAATCTAATAACGTATACTAGTAGGTTTTGTAATCTGGACTAAAACCCGCATTATAACCTGTGGCGTTGCCAAACTGTTACTGACATTTGCAGTAACTTTTCAAATTCATACTCGTGCAATCTGCTGAAAACAAACTGTGCTGTGCTATGCACAGTCAATTTCTGGAATTTGAAACATGACGTGTGGATGAGCATTACATTGACCTCGATGATAAACGCCTCCCAAATGGAAATCACATCACTGTTTCCGCCTTGATGTACACGTACTGAACGACGACGACGCTACAATTGTTGCATAGAGAAAATCTTGCAAAATCGGCTGTAAGATTTTCTAGTTTTTCGATGACTGCAGAACCCACCGTCGTCGAACATAAGGGCAGATAGTAGGGTTGTCGGAAATGTAAATCATACATTTCGGGATGTCTGCCGTGGACAGATGTTTCTAATAGAAATGTCTGTCCTCGGCAGATATCCAATTGTATGGGGGTGGACGCGCTTTGATGTATTTAACTTTCTAGAAATGCTTTGAAACCTTATAAATTCCAAACATTGGGAATGTGCTTGAACAAAAATCCAATAATGTATGGAAATACAGTAATGGATCAGGCTACCTTCACTGCGCTCTTGTGTTCTTGTGGGCGAGAACTGTGAAATAAATAATTTGACTTGATTTTAGTATGCAAGGTTTGGCCCCTGAGATCGATGTTCCACAATTCAATGTGTTCCACATCTGTGTGTGATAAAACTGTGTGTTGTTTGTAGTTGAGAAACTCAAACTTATTTCTCGAACAAAAACGAAGTCTAGCCATTTTACTAAAATGTTGTTCGATTTTCTGATTTCTTATCTGGAGTTGTCAGAAAAGAATGTGTATCGTATCTGTCCGAAATTGCCTCGTTTCTGTTCGACGAGACCAAATTTATCGAGCTGATACTGGAGGTCATCACCACTGGTTTTGAATTCCCTGTCATTTACAAGTGTTAGTTCAAATATTTTGTGCTCACTCGCCATTTGTATAAATTTGAGAAGATCCTCTTTTTGTCCAACCTTTGAATGACGATTATATCGCTTTGTAATTTCCCTAACACTAAATTCGAACTGTGAGGTCATCAAGCTCAAGAACACAACTCCCGCCATGATCAGTTTGGATAGTGAAGAAAATAGGTTTTACTTGCAAACCTGATCATAAAGAACACACCCTCGAACTTTCACATCTGATGGCTCCGACGCAGTATTGAGCAAAATAAGGGTGGGAACAACAAACATGCGCATGCGTGACGAGCATTGCAGAGGATGCTACTGCTCGCGTGTGTGGCCGGTCGGCGTGTACGGCGTGTGCGTGACTGTCTCTTACGAGTGGCGAGACCTCGCGGGTCGTGCAGCGATCTCGCCACCCACCCACACCATACAGTCAGCTGCAATCTGGCAATTACTGGCACACTCAGTAAGAAGGTTGTCACTCTTTTCAGGAGGCAAACCGAAACAAAACATCTCGAGAACTCCGCCTCCATCACACTCTGTAATAAACGAACAGGCTGCTCATCAGCACGAGCACGTAGACGATCATAGACTCGAGAACGAGAGCTCTGCTGTTGGAGGCTGGCCTATCGAACAGAACAACCTACGTTCCGATCGATCCAGTTCCGATGGCCACCACCGTCAGCCCGAGCGACGCAGGTGCCGCAGTCGTCACCTCCAAGCTCTCGCTCTTCCACATCCTCGCCGACACGAGTGCTGGAAGCAGCGGCATCACTGCTGACGCAGACACCATCCTCGCACACTCGCCCTCCAATAGCGCAGAGCCACATGTCCCGCGGACGACCACCGGTCGGCGTCGCGCGATGACGGCGGAGGAGAAGCGCAAGGCGCGTACGTGCGTCGTCGACGGCTGCACGAACTACATTGTGCATCGTCAGCGCTGCTTTCGTCACGGGGTGCGTACTGTACCATGCGGTTACCACAGACTGTAGGCTACAGTGCGCTCAAACGAGCCTGCTGGGGTGTCCACTTCGAGCAAACCTTGACGATGTCGTCGGGTTGTTTCGTTCTGATGTGCGCGAAGCTCTTGAAAGACTAACTGGTGTCTGTCTGGCAGGGTGGGAGAGCTTGCTCAGTGGAAGGTTGCAACACAAGCGCGAAACAACGCGGGCTGTGCTGGCGTCATGGTGCGAGGGCCCGCAAGCTGTGTGTTGTGTATGGTGAACGTGAAATAGAGGGGAGGTCTAATATGTTGTGTTACGTCCATCCACAGGGGGCTCCATTTTGTGCACAGTCGAAGGCTGTGGTCGTGGCGTCAAGTCCAAGGGTCTTTGCTGGACACACGGGCGCGAACTCAGTCTCCAGCAGAGGAGCACTATGCAGAGCGGGACCGAGAGCTCCTGCGACACGGCATCAGAGTTTCCACCTCGCCACCGCCACAGTCACGCGCAGTCTCTTTCCCCGCTTTCGTCGCCACTGCAGGTGTCGTCACAGCCTTGCTCCCCTCGCGGGAGTCGCCAATGTCCCTTTGACGACTGCTGGGAGCGCCCCCTGCCAGCAAGCGATGCTTATTCGACAGGCTTTTGTGCGCTCCATGGTAAGCGCGTCACGCAGCACGGCTGCGTGTTCGAGCTCTGATGAGGGTCGGGTTGGGTCGCGACGAGAGTTGAGTCCAGGACCAGCAGAAGGAGAGTTGTCAATGAAACGAGGTGGTGTATGAATGTTGAGAATTTGATTGGACGACTAATTGGTTTATAGCACGACTCATCGGGTGTTCGAGACATGCTGGACACTGTATTTAGTTGATTTTGCGTCGAGGCTAAAATATGGATGGGTTCATGCTAAAAAATCATGTTCATTGCATTCAATCAAATGCCAGAACATTGACGCCACGCACATGCTCCAGTGTGGTGACACTGCCATAGCACCATAGTGCAGTTCTGCTTGCCTTCAAGATGGCCATCTTCCAGCAGACGCTGATCCGCTTCCTTCGTGCGATCACCGTTGGTAGAGACAACACAACGCGGCAGACGGCAGCAGCTGACTGAGCAAAGAGCCATGGGTGCACAGGGCTGTGTGTACGGTACACAGTGTACCCATGGATAGGTACACTTGTCCAGGTTTTTGGATAGGTACACTTGTCCTCGTGCCGCAGCTGCCGATTGCCAGCACCTCTCATGTCCTCACTTTTCAATCTGCTACACGCCTCGAAGCTCCAGCACCACTCGCACGACTCCCGCAACCGCCTCTCAAGATGCCTCCAGCCGCGAACGATCCCGCCACGAACGACTCAGACACCTCCGGCTTGGCGAGCGGCAAGGGCCGCCACAAGAAGGGCATTCGCGGCGGCAAGAAGAACGCTGGGAAGATCGTGGAAGAGGGAATGACCGTCCACGACCTCGCGGACGTCAAGAGTGCCGGGAAGAAGGCAATCCGCACGATCGTTGCGACTGCAGGGCGTGACGCTGCGATCGCTGAGTGCCGCGAGAAGGTAGCGAAGATTGCGCGCGAGTGCCGCGCAGACAACGTCAAGTACCGCGACCAGCACTTTGACCTGCAGCTCATGGACACGTTCTGCCTCAACGGCTTGCGCCAGAGCGAAGGTGTCGAAGGCGTCTCGCTGCCGTCGTCCGTGAAGCGCGTCGAGGACATTTACGACAACCCGACGTTCATCTCGGACGGCATTGACGCGAACGACATCCGACAAGGCGCAGCTGGTGACTGCTGGTTCCTCGCAGCGGTCGCGACAATCGCCAACATGCCGTCGCTGCTCGAGAGCATCTGTGTGGCGCGGGACGAGCAGGTCGGCGTTTACGGCTTCATCTTCTTTCGCGACGGCGAATGGATCTCCGAGGTCATTGATGACCAGCTCTATCTCACTCGCGGACCGTACGTGGATGCCGCTCCAGCGCTCAAGAACGCCTTTGAGAACGAAGAGCAGTACGAGATCGCCAAGCGCCGAGGCTCGAACGCGCTCCACTTTGCCAAGTGCGCGGACTCGAACGAGACGTGGCTGCCGCTCTTGGAGAAGGCGTTCGCGAAGGCGCACGGCGACTACACGGCGATCGAGAGCGGGTTCACGGGCGAAGGCGTCGAGGACCTCACTGGCGGCGTCACGAGCGAGATCTACGTGAGTGACATCCTCGACCGCGAGCGCTTCTGGCGCGAGGACCTGCTCAACGTGAACAAGGAGCTGCTCTTTGCCGGCTCAATCGGCGGCGTCGCGGCCAAGTCTGTGAACGGCATCATGACGGGCCACGCGTACTCGGTGCTGCAGGCGGTCGAAGTCGGCACCACGCGCCTCCTGCAGGTGCGCAACCCATGGGGGAACTCCGAGTGGACGGGCGCGTGGAGCGACGGCTCACCCGAGTGGACCGCCGAGTGGATCACACGGCTGAACCACAAGTTCGGCGACGATGGGTCCTTCTGGATGTCGTACCGCGACTTCTTCCGCACCTTCACGCGTATCAACCGCACGCGCGTCTTCACGCCCGAGTGGACAGTCGCCCAGCGCTGGACGGTCGACGTCGTGCGGTGGCCGGCCCGCTTCGCGTACCAGGAGTTCGCGTTCTCGCTCGCTGAGACGTCCCCGGTCGTGCTCGTGCTCCAGCAAGTGGACAGCCGCTACTTTGTCGGGCTCGACGGTCAGTACGACTTCCGCCTCCACTTCCGCGTGCGTCGTGCAGGCGAGAACCACTACTTTGCACGCTCCAAGCAGGCGATCGGCATGACGCGGAGTGCGAGCAAAGAGCTGACGCTCGAGGCCGGGGACTGGGTCGTGAGCTACAAGATCAGCCGGACAGCGTCTGCTCGCAAGCCCCGCAAAGCGGTCATCGACGGCTTCATGAAGGACCAGTCTGTCAAGTTCATGCACATTGCACGCAGCTACGACTACGCGATGGCGCGCGGGATCCTTGCAGAGGACGAGGACGAGTGGGAAGACGTGTCAGAGAAGGAGAAAGGCGAAGAGGAGGAAGAAGAGGAGGAAGAAGGGGAAGAAGGGGAAGAAGGGGAAGAGGAGGAGGAAGAGGAGGAGGAAGAGGAGACACCGGGCCCGAATGACGTCGACTGGGAGATCGTGCTCGGACTGCGCGTGTACGCGAAAGACCGATCGATCAAGGTGCGGCTTGTCGAGGCGGAGGAAGAGGTCGAGGAGCTCGACCCGGACGACAGCTGCGTGCACAGCTACCTCAACAACGCGTCCGACAAGACGTCGTTCCTGTCGACGCGCCTCGGGTCGATCAGCCTGTCGTAAGGCGCAAGCAAGCCAAGCGCTGGGCCTGGATGGAGAGAGAGGGAATGTCTGGAGCTGGTGGGATCGTTGACACTTAGTTGATCCGATCCGCTTGATGCAAATGAAAGTATACTGTCTGTGGAAGTCGAGTCGCGTGCGTTCGTTGTTAGTTCAGTGTTCTTGGGTTGCTTCTCATGCAACAGACAGCGCAAGCAGCATAGGACGTCGGACTGCGACTTGAGGGACTCGAGTGACGCCCGAATGCTGCGAGCGTTGGTGCCATCGCCACTTCCTTGGTCTTAGAAGACGGTGCCGTCGCTCTTGATCGTGATCGGAGGACCGCCATCGGCGCGCTTTTCCTTCGCGATCACACGGCCAGCCTTCCAGCTGCCTCCTTCGAGCATCTACAGCTCCGCATTCCCTGTCAGTACGACCAATTGAACCCAGACAACCGTGCATTGCAGCAACAGTGACAGCGACAACGAACCTTGACGAGAGGAAAGGTTTCCGCCGTGAAGCTTAGACGCTCAAGGATCACTTTGTGAATCTCATCCAGCAGTGCCACGGTCAGCGCGCGCCACTCGATGATCACCTCCGAGCTCGGCTCGAACTCATCCGTCAGGATCTTCCCGTCTTTCGGGACAAGGACACCAAAGTCCACCAGCAATCCGCCGTTGCGATACTCAGGAAGACCTGTCGTCACGCATAAACGAACGCAGACAATGAATCAGATACATCAAACAAATCAGATGTTGTCGTCCGAGAGTGGCGGCGTCACGATCAAAACTGCGACGCAACGCACCAGTCATGAGTCCCAGGTCCGTGATCTTGAACCCATAGTCCTGTGGCAATGCATGTTTGTGAATCCTCAGTCGTGCCGATTCACCTCGACACTCTCTAGCATACGAGCTCTCACACACACATTACATCACGCACCTGGAGTGGCTCCATGAGCGAGTACGTGAGCCACTGCGAGAGCTTGTGGAAGCTCACGAACTTACCTGCTTTCTCGTCTTCAGTGAGGTATCTGCGTCCCAAATTCCCATGCGCACCACACGACCGTAAGCTAAGGGCGAGTGGACGAGCAAAGACCAGCAGCAGACACAACGTATCCGGACGAAAGCCGCACGTACGAGAGCTCCCAGACGTCTCCCATGTTCTGTCCGCCGACGCGAGTGCGGCTGTCTGGCCAGATATCTTGGAGGCCATACACGACGACGCGCCAGAGCTCCCTGATCGACAATTCATTCTGCTCGTTCTTGTGTTTCAGCAGGTAGTCGACGAGGTTGCCTGCGTCGGATACAGGATTACGACGCAGCCATTACGCAATCAGCGACGAGTACGCTGGGAGGCAAGCGGTATCCACAAGCACAAGCGCACCGGGACGGTTCGAGGAGCCTGTAGCTCCGGCAAAGAACTCTGGGTGCGCTTTCAGACTCTGTCCGAGACGCTGCAGCACGAAATACACCATCGCTTCCTCTCTTAGGCGCTCTCCAGCTCCACGTTGCGGTCATCCATCCAGCCAGTCACGCACTTTAAGGAGATCCGTGCGGCCAGCGCAGCCAACCAGTGGATTCGTCGCCTCGTCCTGCATCAGCCAACACGAGCTCATCCACTCAGCACCAGTGCTGCATCCATCCGAAGGAATCGTTGCGCGGCCATTAACACCCAAATAGAGTGGGACGCACCACTTGGAACGCCTTCGCAATCGCGTCGCTCGGCAGGTGAGCGAGAGCATCCGCGTCCGAGCAGTGCGGGTTGAGCAAGTCCGAGCTGAACGCGCCTTGCAGAAACATGTGCAGGCTCGCAACGCCGAGTCCCTCGCTGCGGCTGTACGTGTCTTCCGTACCGGGCTCCTTGTACGTCCACGTTGGCCCCGCACCGGCATCCAGCAAGACGCTCACGAGCACCAAGTCGATCAGACGCCGCGCTTTCTCGAGTGCGTCGCAGTCCCACGACGCAGTCATCTGTCCACCACCCACCCATACAGGCACAACGTCAGCACGAGAACTGTTGTGAGACAAACAGTCGCTTCCTGATAGTAAATGCGAAGCTGTTGTGCTCGGTCTCACTAACGCACATTCTCCACACGCTTCGGATTGCCTGTTTCAAAGTGACGCCATCTGGAGGAGAAGGAGGACACAGTGTACACAAGAGTGAATGTACTGCCCTGTTGCTTGGGACATCCCAGCACGGCTTGTCAACACCTCGCACCTCGAGTGAAAGGGCACAGACGCGAGATCGTCCCCGTACGTCTGGCGGATGACGCCAATGACGTAGTCGGCGGCGCTGGGCACCTTGTCGAAGTCCACCTTAAAGCTCGGCAGCGCGTCGTTACGGGCGAGCGCCAGCACGCGCTGGCAGCCCTCACGGACGGACGGCAGCGAGCGAAGGTACTCGACGCGGTCGCTGTCGCTGGTCATGTTAGGCGTCTTACGTGGGTAGAGGGGCTGGGCGAGTGTCGAAGGTCGCTTGAGCTCGACGCGTCGTGTTGCAGAATGATCTTGGAAGCACTACATTACATTATAGCGACAAAATCAAGGGAACGCCGTCTGAGAATTCGCATTCAACGAGCATTCTCACTTGCTTTTGCTATGTGTCAGTAAAAGATACCGGATTGCCGGTCAATTCGGGACACAAGGGACAGTTGAAGCAAACTTCAACGCGCACTCGTGGTCGCGCGCCACGCACTCTGCTTCCGTCGTCGCTCCGCCTGCAGCTGCGCGAGCTGCTGCTGAACGCGCGCCACCACCGCACTGCCGCCGCCATCGCCGCTACCTTTACTGCGCGTGGCGCTTCGAGAGTGTGCGTGCTCTCCGTGAGTAGACGAAACCTCTGGCCGTGTCTCAACGCGAGCGCGTGTGCGTGTGCGTTGACTTAAACGTGATGGGGGTGTACGACGAGCATTGTCAAGCTCCCAGCGACGGTCGGGGTCGCTTGCGTGATCCATTCTGCGAAAGCGCTGAATGAACGTGTCCAACGACGGATCGGCAGCTGTGCTCTCCCGTGGCGCGAACTGCACGCGCCGGTGGACGGGAGCAGCACCAGCAGCAGCGCCGCTATCGTTGCTGCTTGTGACCGATACTTGTGGCTCACTGTATTGCGACCCACCACTGCTAGGCGACTCGGGTTGCACTTCACGTGCTCGGCCGCACGCCGCCATCTTGATCGCATTGAACTGCGCGATCGCTTCGTGCGTGTCGAAGCAGCTCGGTGATAGTGCAAACCTCTTGCTGGCCTGGATGTCCAACGATGTTGCAAGTCGTTCGAGTGCTCGCGCGTTTGAGAGCGAGTCGATCAGACGCTCTCCTTCGTAGTCATCATCGTCGTTCACCCACGCATGCACTTGTTCGAGCGACGAGAGCCCCATGACCCGTCTACGAGCAGCTGCCGCGTCTTCGAGCTCCTGCTTCTTGAGCACCTTCTCTGCGTCCTCTCGCAGTTGCTTTGCTTGCTGCGCATTCTCCTCGCGAGCGCGCGCGAGCTTTGCTTCCTCGGCTTCTTTCGCATCGATGCTGAGAACGTGCCGGAGCCGTAGGATGGTCAAGTCGAGCTTCTCGACCACCTGCTGCTGCAAGATGTCGTGGAACGGAACGTGCTCGTCGTACACGCCTCTGTCGTTACTGCCGTCGGTGTAGGCGGTCGCAGCGGGGTCCAGGCGCGCTGAAGTAGACCCCTGTTCCTCGAACGCACTGCGAGTCCAGTCCACGCGCTGCGGTTGCGGAGGTGGCGGCAGCACCAGCGGTGCTTCCAAACGCCGCTCAATCGTTTGCATGCGCTGTCTCGCGATCTGCTGTAGCTTTGCGAGCTCATCTGCGAGCGCCGGAGCCAGAGATGGCTCCCCCATGTCGCCTATCGGCGCTGCTCTGCCAGCGACGAAGTCGAGCGTGTGCGCCGCCTGATTCTCTGCTTGCTCCAAGCGAAGCAGCGCGTCGTCCACATCCGCAGACGTCGCCATCAGTCTCCCACGCATCGGCAAGAAGCTCAGAATCGCCATCTCGCGCTGCTTCTCTGCACGCTCGTCCGCTTGCTTCTTCGCCTCAGCTGCGCTTGTTGCCGCGTCTTGTGCCGCTTTCGCAGCTGCCGCGGCCTCTTCGGCAGCTTTGAGCTCCGCGTTGCGCTGCTCAGTCATCGACCCGAACGCTAGGTCCAGCTGCTCGACTATTGCCTGCGTGGCAAGTGGCAGTGTCCACGGAACTGGAGCTTCTGCGGGCACTTCGCTCGCTGTAACAATAGCGTCGGCAGCTTCCTCCCTGTCGAGCTCTTTGCGGCGCCGCTCGAGCGGCTGGAGGGCTAGCAGAAGCGCTTCGTCGATCGCGTTCGAGACCGCGCGAATGTTCGCCGTGGTCTCTTCACTGATCTCTTTCGGCTCGGGGGACGCCGCTGCTGCTGCTGCTGCTCGCTTCTGCTCGCTCACCCGCCTTGCCTTCTCGCGCTCGTCTCTCTCCTTGCGCGCTGTTCTCCGCAGCCGCGCGATCTCTTCTGCGAACGAGTCTTCTGTGCCGATCGCGTCACCTTCGTCGTCGAGTGGGGGTAGGGGTGGCGGCGGCCGAGCTTCTTCCTTATCATCGCCGTCACCGTCGTGATGCTGTCGATGCTGTCTCTGCGCGGGAAGCCGCAGCACTGAGCCCGCGAGCTTCTTCGCCGTCATCAGAAACCGCGGCGACGTACAAACTAGCTCTTGCGACGCCTTCTTTGTAGCCGCAGTCGCAGCGGCACGGCTTCCAAAGTCGAACGTGCCTGTCCGGAAGCGCGTCTTCTGCGCCAGCGCCGCAGTCACCTCGTCGCTGGTCGGTGAATGTCTTGCAGGCGGTGCAGTCCGAGCCGCTTCATCTGTGTTGCCGCGCATCATGTCGTGCGCGGACGAGATGAGACGGCTGAGTTCATTGATGTCGTTGCCGATGAGACTGTCGACGGAACTATCGCCGAGGGCGTCGGAGGCGCTGAGATCTGATGATGTGCTCGTCGCTTGTGGCGAGGACAGTGAGGAGTGTGGCGATGGAGTGGACATCGCGGACGGAGATGTTGACTCCGCCTTTGTTGGCACTAGCACTGGTGTGGGCGGTGGACGGGGTCGCTGAAGGCGAGTCGACGGTGGTGTTCGAAGGAGCGACGTCGCTCGAGTTGTGACAGGTTCGCGTGACGAAGCCGCGGGTTTGGAGATCTCGAGCAGCCTCGAGCGCGGGAGTTGGACCAGCGACGGCTTGGGCTTTGGGACCTGCGTGAGTTTGGGCATCGGTCGAACGACCTCGTTCTCTTGGCCGCTGTCGTCCGAGTCGAGTGGCCTCCCTCGTGGCGCTGGAGCTTTACTGACGGTTCGTGGCTTTGTCACGCATGCCTGCTGCTGGCTTCGAAGGGGGCGATCAGCGCTCATCCGCGTCTTCAAGTGGGACGTGCGTGACGGAGCGGAACGCAGTGCCTGGGGACCGCGGGACGCACGCGAGACCAACTCGTCGGCGGTGCTGTTGAAGTGCGAGCTCGCACGGAAGTTGAAGATCATCGTGTCGAGCGAGGCGCTGTCGTCGCCGTCCGAGCTCCTGTCGGACTGCAGCGCCAGCTCACCGTCGTCAGAGCTGGCGTCGAGCGACACTTCCGGCCTCATCGTGCTTCGATGGCGCGGCTAAAGGTAAGAGACGAGCTCAAACACAACGCATTCGTTTCACCTGCTGAAGAGAAAAGTGGTAACTGAATCGTTCATTTATCAAGCAGTTGAGACGCCTAAGTGAGGAATACCTGTGCAGGCACTTGGACGCGCGTTCGTGCCGCAGCACACACGACGCCTTCTCCTACTGCTGCGTCGGCGTCGGCGCCGCACGCGCGGGCACGGGAGGCAGCGCGACCTTGTCCCGGATCTGCCCCCACGGCGCCATCGTGACGAGCTCCTCGGCCGCCGTCGGGTGGATCGCCACGATGTTGTCAAAGTCCGCCTTGGTCGCGTTCATCTTGAGCGCGACACCGAAGCCCTGGATCATCTCGTCCGCGCCTTCGCCCGCCACGTGCACGCCGACCACGACCTCGTCCTCGCCCACCGTCACGAGCTTCATCGCGGTCTTGCCCTTGTGGTCCGGGTCCGCCATCGCATACACCAGGTTCACGAACTTGCTCGAGTAGCTCTTGACGTTCGCGGCACCAAACTTGGCAATCGCCTCCGGCTCCGTGTATCCGATCGTGCCGAGCGGCGGGTGGCTGAACACGACAGTCGGGATCTGGTGGTAGTGCAGCGCCGCGTCCGGCTCGCCGCCAAAGAGGCGGTCCGAGAGGCGGCGGCCTGCTGCAATCGCCACCGGCGTGAGCTCCCAGCCAGTCGTCGTCACGTCGCCGATCGCGTAGATGCCCGTCACCGACGTGTTCTCCTGCGCGTCCACGACGATAAAACCTCCGTCGTCGAGCTTCACGCCGACCTCTTCGAGCCCGAGTCCCTTCGTGTGCGGCTCGCGGCCGATCGCGTACAGGACCGTGTCGAAGCCGCCGAGCACGCGCTCCTCGCCGTTCACCTTGGCCGTGAGCTGCAGCGTGCCGTCCGCCTGCTTGTCGATGCGCTCGATGCGGCTGTTACGCACAAAGTGGATGCCCGCCTTCTCGCCCTCCTCGTTCACGAGGTCACGCACGATCGGGTCGAACACGCGCAGCACGTGGTCGTAGCGGCAGAAGAGTGACGTGTCGCTCTTGAGCGCGTTAAAGATGCCTGCGATCTCGATCGCAATGTAGCCGGCGCCCACGACCGCCACCTTCTTGGGTTGCGCCTCGAGCTTGAAGAACCCGTCGCTGTCGATCGCGTGCTCGATGCCAGGGATGTCTGGGAACAACGGCTTGCCGCCCACTGCGACGAGGATGTGCTTGCCAGTGTACACGACGCCGTCGACCTCGACCTGGTTCTTGGCCACGAGCTTCGCGATGCCCTCCACGAGGTCGATGTGCGCGTTGCCGAGGTTGCGCTCGTAGATGCCGTTGAGGCGCGCAATGTACGCGTCACGCTTGGTCTTCATGTTCGCCCAGTCGAAGTCGCCGAACTCAAACTGCTTCCCGCCCCCCGTTGTGATCGAGTAGTCGGCGTTGCGATGCAGGTGCTCGACGTGCGACGCGGCGTTGAACATGATCTTCTTGGGCACGCAGCCGTAGTGCACACACGTGCCACCGAGCCCAGCGCCGCCGTTGCGGCCGCGCTCCACTACGAGCACCTTGGCGCCGTACGTGGCGGCCCGGCGCGCCGAGGCCATGCCACCAGAGCCGCCTCCGATGGAGATGTAGTCGTACACGGTGTCAGCGCTCATTGTTGGGATGGCGTTGATGGAACGAGAAGGTGGTGGAGAGTTCTTGATCGCTTGATCACTTGGTGGTCAAGTTCGGTGGAGCTGAACTTGGATGGGGGAATTCAAAAGTGAGCTGCCAACGAAGCGCTGCGAATGGCATGGGTTGGTTAGAAGGTTTGACTTGGATACAGTATGAGATACGTCCTCCAGTCTGATTAGTCAACAGGTTTGACTTGAAAAACAGACTCGCAATAGTCTCTCTATATGGACACATCCCGTTAAAAACATCAAGTTTAGCTCATTGGTCTCCATATATGGGAATCGGTCAAAAGGCCTTCATACAAAACAACTTGTTATTAACAAGTGACGCAACAAGGGTTTGCAACAGTTGTGGGGGATACCGGTAATGTCCCAAGTCAAAGATGACAGTATCCAAAAAACCACCAATACGGGTGTTTGTTTGGTTTTCGTCATCTTTTCTAACAAAAACGATAAATTATACTGACCTTTTCGACCCTTGTCCGATCTGCAATAAACAATTACAATACAGATAACGTATTGGAACTGTTTATTGCAAGAAATGGGACCCCTAAGGAAAATGCTGGTATTTCATGGATTTTGTTCGAAAATCAACGAAATTGCTTGGAAACAAGAGTTCAAATCAAGCTGATTTCAGTATGGTACAAGAGAAGCTAAGCGCGCCTTGTTTGACCACATTGTGGGCAGCCAAACATTTGCAAAAAATATGAAAATGATCCATTACCATGATTATTGCCAAACTCAACCATACAAAAATACAGTACATTTCTCGTCACTTGTGCAGCTATACATCAATGTTCTGTAGGTCTTAGCGCATGAGGAGACGTCGGTTCGCGTCGAGTCTTGCGTCGCTTGCAAGCTTTTCCAGACGGCGCAGGGATCACCAAGATCTCCGTTTGCAAGATCTCTCACTTTAAGCCAGGTCGGCATCTCGACATCTTTGTCACACCCGCCATCTTGAAAGAGCTTGAATCGACGCTGCTGCTGAGGTAGAGATAATGGGTACTTTTTCCGAACGAGAGCGATTTTGGCGCCTGCAGCATAAACTCGCACCGCTGCATCCCGGTCCTCTGGTGCGTGGCACTTCCTCCCTGCCAGCACCATGGCGGCCTTTGTGTTGTGTGAATTCTTTGCGGAATTCGTGCTGACTTCACAGCGGCAATAAACTGAGCGAAATGGACGATCTACCAATCACAGTTATTTCAGCGGTAATGTATGTAGTTTGGTTGGTTAATGCGTGCTTTGGCAATAATCCCTGTAATCAGCAATAAACCGTTCCGAAACATTAATATGTGTATTGTAATTGTATATTATACAGACAACACACACTTTTATGACGCTGGAACAAATCGGGTTGTGGAACGCCGATTTCCGGGACCAAAGTTTTCATACTGAAATCAAATCAAATTGTTTACTTTGCAGGTCTCGCCTACAAGAACACAAAAACGCAGTGAAGGTGGTCCGATTCATAATTTACAAACATTATTGAGTTTTTGTTCAAGCACATTTCTAATTTTTCGAAATTTGTGAGGTTTCAAAACCATTTCTGAAGTTTCAAGATTAACTTTAGAAGGTGAAATACATTAAAGAACAAATGTGAGACCAAAACAAGCCAAGGTACCATTAACCGTTTTTAAGGGTTTTCAACGAGCTACACCACGTTAAAGCACGTTATCTGCTCGTTAATTTGAGCTATCAAGTGTCGCAAACTTCGACGTCAGTCCAAAGTTACTATCATTCAAAGATGACACCTCGGATAAGTACGATTTTTTATTATTGGACATTTCAGTGCACATCATTTTGATCTTCATTTTGGTGCATTTGAATTGATCAGATTCGATCTGGAAGTC
>JAASFJ010000773.1:0-15850 GCA_023333755.1 Globisporangium uncinulatum
ACGGGGGTTGTTGTGTGTTGCGCCAAATCATCGTGGGAATCACATATCTAAATAGCATCGCTCAATTCTCAAAACTCGAGTCGTGGTGCAAAAAATTCTGCTGGCATTAATTTCTTGTCTCGCAGTGTACGTGGTTGTCCAGGACCGAGGTAAGATAAAAATGGCCGTTTTCCTTCGGAAAGGCCGAGAATAAGATTTTTGAAAAATACGAGGCATCTGGTGGCTGACACGCATCCTCAAATCCCCCTTTCGCACGCAAATCACCAGGTAACGGCCGGCGCGGCGCTGCAGCACGCGTGCGCGCGCTCTCGTTGCTCCTACAAGCAACCACAAGGTACGAATGACGTAGGAGACATGCAACATAGGTTGTACGAGCTGCTGTTGACCGTGGTTCGCTCGATGTCGATGTGTGTGGTGTTTTACAACAGAAGGTACAGGCGGTGAGTGTCCAGCACCCGACCAAGCAGCTTTGCGACAACAAGCTGCTCGCGCAGGTATGTGCTAGCTTAACGAGTAAGACAAGAGAGGCTGCAGGTTGTGTGCTCACCCATGCGCGCGTTTTGTGAGCAGGATGGGCGAACACGCACCAGAAAGTGCGAGCGAGGAGGACCGGCCACGTTTGCCCGCCACAACGTCGCCCCCGGCGTCCGCGCAGCCGACGCCAAGCTAGGTTGACGACGCGGAG
Source organism: Globisporangium uncinulatum (assembly GCA_023333755.1). Classification (NCBI taxonomy): domain Eukaryota; phylum Oomycota; class Peronosporomycetes; order Pythiales; family Pythiaceae; genus Globisporangium; species Globisporangium uncinulatum. The sequence goes on from JAASFJ010000773.1 coordinate 686, forward strand.
GCTGAAGGCACGGAGGGCCGACCAAACTCCAGCCCCGCAGCGTCAATTGCGGAAGATCCGCACCAGCTTGACGATGAACAGAAAGGCGACGACGTCTCGGCGCCGATCCGTCTCCAAGCACGCCAAGAAGCAGAGCTGCTGCGACTGAGCAGTCGTCGCGCACCCCGACAAGGCGGAGCCCTCGCTTGCATGCTCGCGAGGCAGACCGCGCCAGACCTCGACGACAAGACGACGCTTGCTGTCGCTTCCGGTTCTCCGACAGCGTCGTCTGTTGTCGCTTCTGTGACGCCAAGTGTATCCGCTGCACCGCAGGCGCCTTAGACCCCGCCCACGCAAGTCTCCGCGTCGACGCCCGCCACAAAGTCCGTCTCGAGGAGGTACTTTGAAGATGCGGCGCAGGTGTGACGTGAAAGCCTCGCACAATCGCGACCCGACGACATCATCATCCCCGCCCCGACGAAGACGCGCGCTGCTCAACCCGCTCACCCAGACCCGAACGATGAAGAGGAGGGGTCAAGCGAGGACGACGAGTCAAGTGGTGACGCGAGTCCTGAATCCAGGACTCGTCCAGGATCCGTCCAGGTTTTGAAGGAGGCAATATCTGTCGTGTCGCTCGAGATCGTGCGCAGCGATTAGGCAGCCTGGTTTGCGTACTTACATCAGTGCGCAGAAGAGACGCATCAGGGCGTCCGCGTGCACGAGGTCGTGATTGCGCACAGAAGAACAGGCGGCTCGCGAAGACTGAAGCTGCGCTGGCCGGTATGAGCGTCGACAACGTTCCAGATGAATGGGAAACCTATCAGCGCACGTATATTTGCACGCACGGAATGAAGCCAAAGGAACGAGGAACTGGAACCGGGAAGCGGCCACGGCAACGCGTCCGCTTCACTGAGTGTCCGTTTCGGTTCGTTGTCCAAGTCGTGCGCGTGGACGGGGCGTGGTCTCTGGTCGTGAAGAACACCATCCTTCAGCACAATCACCCAATCAACAGCGGTACATTCAGCATGTATCCGACGTCGCGCGGAATAAAGGACCCGGAGACGAAGGCGAGTGTGTTGTCGACCATGATCGCTGGCGGCACTCCTCGGTTGAAGATCTTTGACTACCTCCTCAAGAAGTCGGAGAACGTCATCAAGCACGACGTCGACAACGTGGTCAACGCGCACAAGTCAAGCCTCGCAAGGAAGGACGATGACGAGGCGACGTCCGTCGCTCTAGCGACGTTCCTGAACGACAACAAAGATGCGGTCGTCACGGTGGACGGGCCCGAGACCGGTGAGAGCGGCGTCATCTCCCTGATGACCCATCACATGCGCGAGGTGTACTCGCGCTTCCCAGAGCTCTTTCTCGTCGATTGCACGCATAAGCTGGACAGGTGCGTTCAGGACCTGAGCAGGATTTACCCAGGACTGATTCATGTACTGACCAAGATCTGCTGTCGAGTGTTATGTCTCTGTGTACAACGTGTGTACGCATGTACAACTATCAACTTCGCACCCTAATGGTGATGGACGTGTTTGGGGAAGGGCAGCCAGTGAAATACTCTTCGCTGGAGACGAATGACGATTGGCACATGGAGCGTGTGTTCGCTCACTTCAAGCGCGCACATCCAGACCGTAACCGACTGCCCGAGGTCATTGTGATCGACAAGGACCTGAATGAAATCACGGTGCTACAGACCCAGTTTCCTGACGTGTGCGTGCTGATCAGCGTTTTCCACGTGATTAAGTACCTCAAGAAAGAGTCTCGGCTACTGGAGTACCGCAGCATCTCAGCTGACGACCACATAGTGATCGACCACCTGATTCACAACATGGTGTACGCTTCCTGCCCCCAAGACTACGACGACAACGGAGAGTTTCTGGCGCAGCTTTGCACGTGGCTGGGCTTTGATGCGATCTTTGCCCACATGGAGAAGAATTGGGACACGTGCTAGCCAATGTGGGTGATATACCACCGCGCCAAGTTGGCGCACTTCAAAAACCTCATCGACAACCGGCTCGAGAGCTAGTTCGGCAAGCTGAAGCACAACGTCAGCGGCAGCTCCAGCATGGCGGAGTGCATGGAGGAGCTGATCGCAGCTGCCCGTCGGCGCGCGAACGAGTACGAGTACCACCGCCTTCGATCGGGACACTACGCAAACACCAACTACGACGAGAAGATGGGGCAGGTTTTCCGCTTTACGACGCATTACGTCGCTGAGCAAGTGGAGTGAGAGTACGTGGCGGCGCTGAGGAAGTAAACCGAGTATGAGTACTCCACGGTCGACGACGAGAAGGCGGTTAAGGTGGTGGGTTAGCGGTACACCCACACCGCCAATACCACATACTAGTCGTGCGACTGCGCGTTCGCGTCGTCCATGAAGCTGCCGTGTCGTCACGAGATCGCATACCGCAAGCACCGTGAAGGGCCCCGCTCGATCATCCCACTCGCTAGGATTGTCACAAGGTATGTGATGACGAAATGACGCAATCCAGGATTCGCCCTTGACCCGTCCATGTAACACCCATGATACGTCCATGCGTTGCTGTGACTCGCTGTTGTACTCACTGTTGTGGTCGTGTGTTGCGTTGACAAATGGGTCGGCGAAGCGGCAGATTTTCCAGATGTCGACCAGGTGGTGTTCAACCCGTTCGCAGTAGACAAGGCTGTGCCGTCTTGCCGATCTGCTGCTGGGAGGTACAAGGATGCCGTAATGGCGACGCATCTGCTCTTAAGCGAGCTCGCAGACATCGACGATGATGACGAGTTCGACGGGTAGATCTCGTTCGTACTCATACAGTGGCGCAACGTGCATCAGCACAAGTGTACGTGGCTTGGTCCATTGTCTGAGGAACGCGTCTTTCGCGTCGACGACGCCGAAGATGCAGACATCGAGCGCGATGCCGATGCTGACGCTAGAGAGGCGCTGGTTGAAACCTCACAGGCGCACAACCTGTACTCCCACGACCTCGGGCATATGCCAATTCTGGGTACCAGCCAGGTCGTGCTCGAGCAGCCTGACGACATGACGCTGAGCGGGACTCAAGAAACGGAATTGTGCGAGGCGGCTCCGTCTCAGCTCGTCGATGCTCCGTCTGCGCCGCCGATGTGAGTCCCAACACCACGCCGAGAGATGAGAGCCCGCACATGATTAGGAGCCCGGAGCGAAGGCCCGCGGCGCAGATCCTGGGCGAGTACCGGACGGATCCTGGACCGGACATGGACGAGGCTACCGCAAGTCCTGCGGCGGCTGCTGCCACTCGTGTCAGCTGCAGTTTTGACCCGGAGCTCGTCGTGGATGACGATGACGGTGACGGCTTTGAAACGAAGGAATCCGTGCCGATACGTCTCAACCCAAAGGCGAGCAAGACGGGGCGGCCGCGAACGGATCGCAAAAAGGTCGAGTCTTCTGAGAAACAGGACCGAGTGTGCCTTAATGCGGTATAGGCTGCGAGACGCGAGAGCGGCGAGGTCACGCTGAAGCAACTTGCCGACGCGCTGGACGTAGAAAAGCCTACTTTGGACCAGACGGCGCATCGACCCGAAAGCGTTTCGGTCAAGTTTTCCGACGCCGTCAACAAGCGGCCAATGTACCAGGTAAAAGCCAACGCGCGGTCAACGTGTGCGCGTTCTACTTGCTTCCTCAGTAGCTGTTCACAGCCTGCGTCGCCGTGCCACCTCTGGCGAACGCCTCAAGCGACGTGATCTCCGTCTCAATCCAGAGCCAGGACCAGAGTCTAGACTAGAGTCAGTCCGCTGTCAAGCCGATGCAGGAGATCATGTCCTTCAACTGGGTTGGCTCGTTCTCTCGGCGGCAGATCGAGGTGATGCAGAGAGTGACCAACGTGATCGCCGAGCACAAGTGCGGGCCGGCGTTCGTGAATTGGCTGCAAGAGAACGTGGTGGATGCGGAGCCGGGAAGCGAGCAAGCAGCTGTCCGCGATATGGCGATCCAGATCTCGTTATGTATTCATATGCCGTACTCCCAGGATTCGGCGAGGACATCCATGTTCCGGCTCTCTACCACCTGCGACCGCCCATATGGCTCAGTGACGCAGCGATAAAAGTGCTGTGCGAGCGGCTGCAGCAAGCCGACTCGGCTGTGCGGTAGGCTGGTGTCTTCACTGGCAAGCTGGCCGTTGCTCGCGCGACTCGCGTGACGTTTCAGCCAGATGTGTTGTATGCGATCACGACTGCCGCGGCGGACGGCGTGATGAAAAAAGTGCTGTTGCTGGTCAACTACGGCAACCTCCACTGGTGCGGGATGGTTATCAACGTAGCGGGAAACACCATTCGCTACTACGACTCACTGAACGGGCGAGCGTACAAGTCGGCGCTCGACCTGGCTGCGCGCGCTGTAGTTGAAGAGGTGCTTCTGGGGTTCAGCGTTGTGGCCTTCAACCCCCGCTCCAGCACGACAGCTACAGTTGCGTGTTCTTTGTGGCGATGAAGTTTTGGCGCTCCGCCAACAGCAGCACGCCGGATGACTTGTCGCTGCACTTGCGACTGGCGCGCCGCTTCGACTTTCTGCGCTTTGTGTTCAAGGGCAACCTGGACTAGAGTCGTGCGCGCTCGCTTTGGCGGCTACTTCGGCTCTTGCTCTACTTTATCTACGGCAGCTTCAAGTAGTGGTGTGCGTGCGTGTGTTGACATGCAGACGTGATCGTCTTAGGTATGCGAACACATTGGATGTGTTGCATCGATCTATTGTGTTTGCTCGTGTTCTTGTGCGTGCCTGGTGTGGCTCTAAATGGTTAGCGCCCTATGCTACACGATGGTCTTGGTGCTTCATGTTCACCATGTCTGCTTACGCGCCACGCACTGCTGACAGCGTGTATAGGATGCAGTCTAAGTGCTGGTGTTGCTACAGTCGATGCTCGCCTCTCTGCCATGGCACTCGTGTGTGCTTCAATTGCACACCAGCGCTGAATGCGAAAAAGTCGACTAAGTCATTCAGATCATGGACGAGTCTGAGATTCTGAAGCCTGCACTGGAACTGGATAAAATGTAAATTACACGCCATGTGATGGCGATGTATTTTTGAAAATGCTTCTTTCAACGCCCTTTCGCATATATTTCGTATATCTTTCAACATGTTTGAGGGGTTATCGTGTTGTTGTGAAATCACATACTAGTTCTGGAAAATACATGGATCAAACATGGACGATAGCTTTTTATGTTTCTAATGAAGTAATGGACCGAAGCACCAGCCTTAAAATGTATGTCTTTGGGGGCGATTTGTTACTGGCTACTGTATGTCACAAGCGACTTTTGGCTGCACATGCAATTCCAATTGGGATAATTATATTTGCGAATGAAAAGTCGCTCAGAGTGTAATACTAGCCATTATATGCTGTCTATTCCATTTCAACCACTATTAACCACTTGTGACGAAAATTTAACAAAATTTGTAGTCTATTTTTGACCAATGCCTGGTGGCCATTTGATAGTAGATTATATGTGTAACAAGCTACTTTATGGTAGAAGCTACAATCCTCTGCACATTAATGTAGTCAAGGACACACATGTTACTGTATGTGGAAACATGTTGAACAGTTGAGAGGTTTTTGGATTTAAAACAGATTATACTAAATTTTAGTCTGTCCGACAATATCTGTCCAGTTCCACTCTTTAATTTGTTCCAGAACATGTGTCCAATATGTGATTTTGTTTTTGTATATATAGGAACTGGGATTTCCGAGAAAAATATGAGATAGGTCAAAAGCAAGACATTTGAAGTGAGTAAACGACAAATATAGTTTATTTCGACGCCAAATCTGCGTTTTGACAGGGAGTGCTGACTGCAAATAGCTTCCCGTCATGACAAAGTACACATCAATCAATTCGCCCTGTCGAGAACTACACAACCGTGCTTTGAAAACGAAAATTGGGCACGTATTGACTAAGCGGCATCAAGTAAACTTCAAAACAGGCAGATATTGTGGAAGAGTGCCGTGCTATGCCCGGTGAGGCTCTGGAATTTGAGCTTTGAGGTATGGATTTCCGTGCTGTAGACCTTAATGACAAACGCCTTCTAAATGGGAGGCCAGTCACACCACTGTTCCTGCCTTGTTGTATAGGTACCGAAAGACGACGCCGCTAGAATTGTTGCATGGAGATGATGATAAAAAAGAGGCTTTCCGTTTTTGTCCTATTTCGGTGACAGCAGAGTAGAGCATCTTCCAACGTAAGGGCAGAGAGAAGAGCAGTTGGAAATGTAACATTACATTTCTGCACAAGGGAGGGGATTCTCTCCCCCAAGAACAAGCAACAATCTCGCCAAAAACGTACCATTTATGACGGAGTATTATGTAAATTTATGAATGTGGCATGAATGTTTCCTGTACGAAATTAATTTTAGAAGATGTCTTCCAAGGACGGACGTAGAATTCTTCGGATAACCTGAAATTATTTTCAGTTTCTGATTTTTCAAGAAAAAATCTTGATATCTTTGGAAAAGGTGGCATGAGGGGTATCCAACCGGTCAAAAATAGGAAAAAAAAATTAGAAAAAGTTAACCAAGTTAGATCTCAGAATAGCTTTGGAAAAATTCCAGAGAATTGTCAATTTGTGATTTTTCAAGAAAAAATCTCGGCATATATAGAAAAGGTCGCATGAAGGTTACCCGAATAGTCAAAAATCAGAAAATACTTTCAGAAAAGGTAAACCAAGTCAGATCTCGGAATTTCTGGAAAAATTCCAGAGAACAGACTAGTACCTTGTGTTACTGTATAATATAATATGTTATTATCTGTACAGTTCATACATTTTAGATTGGCATGGTGATCAAGAGCGTTTTAATACCAGATTTTGCATTATATTACGAAGGTTAAGGAGTCATCAAATATGAAAGGTCACTTCAACAAGCCAGCATTTACTCACATCACTCCGCGATGCTCGATGAAGCGGTCAGCGCGATCGCCTTTGCTGCGACAACGGTAGACATCGCGCTTACGGCTGGGGTGATTAGGGCTGTCGCGGCAAGTCGGGTTGGGCACCAGTAACCCCCCCTATTACCAATCTTGTACTACCTCCGTAACCGACAAGTTGTCGTGTACCACTGTGCTCGCTGTCACAAAATAGTTGTCACGTTTTCTGAATACAAAAAACAAGTCTAAATGAAGATGCCTCGTAGCCCACCAACCTACTCAAGTGTATTCGAGCGCGTTAAGCGCGTCTTTGGAAGCCTAAAGCTCCTGATTCTCTTTGGCATGATCGTACAGAAGATGCTCGGCTGTTGAGATGGACAAGCGAGCTCAACATCCAGCCAAATTTCGTGGGATCCTTGTTGATTTACAAAAATCAAGTCATTTTGGTCAACATAAAAATGCACCAAAACTAACACCAATCGATTCAGCGCAACGAGGCGAGTAATAAACAATCGCTCTCAGCTCATTTGGAGCAATATTAATAAAACTACGCGCTCAAAAGTAGAAAAGTGACAACTTTTCGGTTACAGAGGTAGTATAATACAAGATATCACTGTTTTATCTTGTATTATACAAGATAGAACCGAACACTCCTATTGTTTTGTATGGAGGGAAATCGGCAAATACAAAAGCGAAGTGCTTTTTCCCGAGAAACCCGTGCTCTTGTACGTGGGATCAGATCACCAAGGCCCATCAAATCTTTTCTGCGAAAGGTGCAACTGTTGTGTGCAGTCGACAACTGTGGTGTCCTGTGTCGACACATGACAAGAAAGGACGAGATCGGACAGTTCGCGTGCGTTTTCGAAAAAGCAACCAGTGACTCAAAGATCGCCTGCTCATTCGAGCATTTGCAGGCATGCAATCACAACGCGGCAAGCGCCGCGCAGACAACGAATCAAAGCAGGACCCACGCAACAGCCTCGTTGCCTCCCTTGACCCCCGTTCTCCGGCGCGTTAGCGAGTTTAGGTAAGCTAGTGGACTCTGTGCCGATGCCGCTTCTGCCAATGGGCTGACGTTGGTGTGTGCGCGAATGTCTGCGTAGCGCTGCGTGGGCACGCCTGCGAAAGGCAGGTTGGGCCGCTAAGCGAGCTCCAATACGAGGAGGTGGACAGCTCGAAACGCGAGGGGTCTACATAGCGCCTGGCGGGTCCTGTATGCGGACAAGAGGGCACTAACTACGTGGTGGGCAAAGATTCAGTCGTGGCGTACGTTCAAAAGATGGACAAGAAGCTGCATGTGACGGCTCCACTCGCCGGAGCCCTGAGCTGTAGACGCCACCATGTGCGAGCGCCAACGGCGCCAGCATCAGCGACTTTTGATCGAGCTAAGACGACCATCCAAAACCTGCTCTCACGGCCATCACGACCACCACGGCCGCCTCTGCTGTCACGGCCGCAACGACCACCACGACTACTAGGTCTGCCATGCCAGCAGCGCTACCACAGCTCGAGTCCGAGAGTGGGGTGACAAGCGATGACGTAGTCAGCCTCGGCAGCAACAGCTCGCCGTCGGATGTGCTCGGACGCACCACAACGCACCCTGCGAACACGGAGAGCGAGCAGCCAGGCTACCAAAGCTGGCATGGCAACACTAGTTACAACTACGGGCCGGATACTGAGCCCGCGGGTCCGCCGATCGCAGTGTAGCGAGGGCTGCTGTTACTGTTTGGCAGTGAGTCAGACGGCGACAACCAAGAGAGCAAAGCGCAAGAGCCACCGCAAGCGGAGAGTAGCACACGCACCGCCAAAAACGACGATAGCGACGAGGAGAAAGAGAGCGCTGACCAGCCCGACACGATCGTCAGCAACATCGCGCCGGTGGTCGATGACGACGATGCCAACCTGCTCACAGCTGGCGAGGACAGGGGTGACTACGAGTCGGGCGTGGACGCTCCGAAGGACATGACAGGCGAGATCGAGTCGCTCGAGGACGGCCCCATGATTGTGCTTGATGACGATGAAGTAGAGGACGACAGCGTAGACTCAGTGACCAGCGCATTCATGGATGCGATCGGCGGCTCGCTCAATTCAGACGCTTTTGATAGGCATACAGTGGGAGCAACCCATGGTAGCTTTCGAGCAAGACGCAGACGAGTATCCGTTGATGGTCAAAACCAAAGGGAGACCCACGAGTCCACACGGAAGGCGGCGACGTCGCCTGTGTCGATGTTTTTGTTCTTTTTCCTAAGGCTCTTTGGGTAGAGGTGGCAGCCGACACGGACAGGTACCGACTGCAGCAGATCTAGTGGCGAACACAAGTCGTGCAGGCCAAGCAACGGAAGAAGTGGACGCTGGACCGAACGGTCAACGTGGAACGTCTGCGAGAGATAAAGACTCGCCTGCGCTGCAACCCATTTGTTCAACTGCACGAGCTGCTCATTCTGTTGGGCCTGCTGCTCGCAAACGTGCTGTGCTCTCAGATCAGGGATATCTACCACCACTGGTCGATGAAGTCAAGGGACCCCTGCCTGCCGGTGTGTTCGGACAGCACATGTCGCGCAATCGCTTCAACGAGATTCTTCGCAACCTGCACTTTTGCGACAACCAGTCCAGACCGGAAGTCAACGACATGACGTGGACGCTTCGAAAGATCATTCAGGTACTGCAGAAGACCTTTGCTCCTGCATGGACGCCGTCGTCCGCGTACAGTTTTGACGAGGGGGTCTTGCCCTCCACCTCGAGATGCAACCCCACGCGCATGTACATGCCCGATAAGCCATATCGCTGGGGCACGACGATGTTCATGGCGTGCGACGCTGATACCTCATAGTGCTACAGGTACATGTACCCCTGCGATATCTTATATGCTACAAGATATATCTACACGATATATCTACAATATGTGGCCCACTCGTGTTTGCTATCGTGTAGGTTTGAACTGTACCTCAGAGCCAAGTTCCACGCAAGTGAGCAGCCCCCTGCTGACAACAAGAGTGGACCCACTGCTGTTGTCCGGAACATGCGGCATGTCCTTGCGGACGCGCAACCAGCGTGGCGACTGATCGTCGTTGATCGATTTTACACGTCAGTCGCGCTTCTGCTCCAGTTGCTGACAATGAAGATCTACACCATCGGAACGATCAGGACCAATCACATCGAGTACTGTTCGGGCATGGTGAACTGGCCGCCACCTAGGTCGCGCAACACCCCTCGATGCGAGTTCTGGATGGCGCGATCCGTGGACGCACCCGTCATGCTTGCATTGAGCTGGTTTGACAAGAAGCTGGTGTGCTTCTTGAGCACTGGCTCCAGCGGAGCAGAGTCGATTGTGAGCCGCCGCAACGGGCGCCAGGTGGGCACCATCAAAGCACCAAAGCTAGTCCGAGAGTACCACGACCTGATGGGAATCGTTGACAGGTATGATCAGCTCCGCCTCCAACGCTACTCCCTCCACTTCCAGAACCGTTGTCTCAAATACTCCAAGTCGGTGTTTCTCGGGCTCATTGATCTCGTAGTCGTAGTACGTGACGTACACACAGTGCCGGAAGGAGACGGGCTCGAAACCTCCGAAGCGCGCCAACTTCATGACTCTGTTGCACGAACAGCTACTGGCAGCGACGCCGAACGACTTGTGGAGATCGCGGTGTTGGCCAGGACAGGCACTCCAGTGTCCAAAGTCCGCTGCGTGCAGTCATCCCAGCATGCGGCGACTTTAACGGACGAGTGGTGTGGCAAAGGGTAGTCGCGGAAGCGCCGCTAACGAACTTGCATAAATTGTTCATTGCTGCGGCGTCGAGTGCGCGAGAACTCGAACGCCACATCCTACTACTGCGAGTCGTGTACTGAGGGCTCAGGAAGTTTTGGCTGTGCGTGAACGCGAAAGAGTCGAGCGTGAGTCCTCGTCCCTGTTTCGAGATTTGGCACGAGGACTTTGACAGCGGACGGATTCTTCCCGCCGATCTCGACACGTCGATCAAGATGCGCAGAGTCGTTGCGACGGAGCATCAGTCGCGTAAACGCCCGCGAACGGACGAGGAGCCTATGAGAGAGACCGAGAATGAGAGTTCGGAGGCGTCGTAAGAGTGGGAATGAAGCCCCTGTTGATCGTTTGCTTCTGATGTTGTGAGTTCTCTTGGTGGTGGTGGTGTGAGAGCTCATGTTGGTAGTGTTGTGAGAGCTCGTGTTGGCAGAGTTATGAGAGCTTGTGCTCGTCGTGTGAGAGCTCGTGTTGGTAGTGCCAGAGCTCGTGTTCGTGGTGCTGTGAGAGCTTGTGTTGGCAGAGTAGTGACAGCTCGTGTTCGTTGTGTGCGTGTGCTCTTGGTGGTGGTGCGCGTGCTCTTCGCGTTGGTGCGCGTGCTCGTGGTGGTGGTGTGCGTGCGCTTGGGTCTCTTGTGTTGTGAGTGACTGCTCTTGTTGGAGCACTTTTGTCGCGCTTGCTTTGTGAGTATGTGGTGAGTGCTTCTGTGCTCTTTGATTTGTGGCTTCGCGAGCTTGCGTGTACGCTTTTGGCACGAGATCCCTCTTCCAAACAGTCTATTGCCTGGTTCTACCAGTCGTTTTCGTGGTGTCTGCGATGTCTTTCTCCTCAAAAACGTATCGTCATCATTGATTGCTCGGTCGTTGTGCACATAAAGAAGACTGAGTGGTCATGAAGCCAAAGCGGATAAAATTATATCTTGTGTTCTCCAGCTTCGATGTTCCATACACCGGTCGTAATCTTGTATAACTTCGAATAAAGAAAAAATATACAATATGGAAAGACAAATGTCGGGATATGTTTTCACGGATCCCTCTGGTTGTTTTCTACTGCATACAGATTTCTAAACAGCAGATATCCTGTCTTATGAAAGATGCACATACTGTTAAATACTTGGTATTTGGAGGGTTAAGGGTCCCGGCGGTCTGGTTTGGCGTGACGAAGACCAGCGACCTAAAAGCGCTGCTTCTCTTGCGGTTCAGGTGCAGCGAAATCAAGGCTCTGGTCGTCTTGTCCCGCCTCCCTGACGCACTCATTTCGGCTCAAGGAACTCGAATCAGCTCACTCGAGGCTGTTTGCCTCCTCTTGCAGAGGCTGAGCTACCGAACATGACTGAAGAAGCTCACACTCGGGTTCGGCCGCCACTGGACAGCACTGTCATCTGTTCTTTAACCAAATCGTGACTGCCAACAAGTTCGGGATGGTCATGTTGTATGACAATTTGGCAAGGACTAACCATGTTGTATGGCAACATGTTCACATCGTGGACACCTGGCCCACGAGGAACTCCACATACAGCTGGTTCAGCGTACGCAATCTATTCCACGAGAAGATCATGTTTGGCACTCGTGTGCTCGCGACGACAGCCAATACGCGCGTGGCCGCTATCGCAGAGCGAACGCAATGACTTCGGTCGTGCGTCAGATTTATCGACGGCACGGTGCGATCGATTTGTAGGCCAACGCAACACCAACGGCAGAGCTACAATGGTAACAAGGGAGTCCACGCCCTCAAGCTCCAGTCTGTTGTGGCGCCAAACGGACTCAATGTTTCGATGACGTGACCAATCGAAGGGCGTCGTCATGACGTCGTGCTGTTGCGCTTCAGCAAGGTTTGGTGTAAAAATAGTGAAGAGTTTGCGTAGCAAATACCTGCACGGCAACCCCGCGTATCCGCTCGCAAGCTCACTCATCAGCCTAATCAAGAAAGCGAGTCTCGAGTGAGGAAGTTGAGTTCAAGCGCAGAATAAGCAAGGCTCGCGTTGCTGTCGAGTGGTGATTTGGGTAGATTGCGAGAGCGGGCGTTCCAGGACTTCAAAAAGCGTAAAAAATTGTATTTCTTGCTGGTCGCCAACTGCTACCATATTGGAGCGCTCCTGTCGAACTACTTGACTTGCGTTCGTGGGAATCAAACAAGCGTGTTCTTTGACTGCGCTCCGCTGAGCCTTTGGATATATCGAGATGAAGGAGTGCAGTAGTAATTGAGAAGTTTTAACTGACTACTGAGCCTCCCCAAAGACCCACATCTCTCTGCGTTGACTGTACATCACAGCGGATGCAATGGTCTGCATCGCCTCGAGCATCGAGCGATGCCACCATCTGTTGCTGCAACTCGAGAAACAGAGCTTGCATTCGCTCGTATGACGCCATCATCTGGGCTTTGCTCGACGCATCTGCAACAGCTGCTTCAGCATGATCTGCGAACTCACGCTTTTTACTTGAGCATGGGTGGCGGCAATCGAATCCGAGGCGTGTGCCATTGAGTATACCTTTCGCTTCTTTGCTGCGTGCGGTGCTGCACCATTACTAAATGGCGGCATCGCGAATCCGCTTGCCACCAACTGCATTGGCTACGTCCTTTTGTCACCAACTGCATCGGCTTCGTCCTTTTGCCGCTTGTGCTGCTCGCTCTCCGTCTTCATACTCAGCTCTCCCTCGTATAGCTCAATGTATTCCTGCAGCAGAGCATCGCGTTCACTCTAGGTTTCTTCGATGCCTGGTGTCGCGACATGCTGACGTCAATACACACTCGTTCTTTCACGCAAACAAGTCATCTTGCTCACATGAGGCTCGGTGACTTGTGGACTGCGCTTTTTGTACTCGCATGAGATGTGGTTCAGTCGGCACTTCACGGCGTGTTTGCTCACGTGCGCTCAATGTTTGTTAACGCTGCATGTACTTTTCCCCATCTCTCCTTTTGCTCAACCGTCCGTGACGAAGAGACCAGTGTCACCGAGCACGGGGTGGAGAATGAGCTCATCATGCATTTGGCGGAAGTGAAAGCGTCTCTTTCGCATCGCCGGCTTTGGGTCTTCGCTGGCCTTGTCATGGTGTGGGAAGTCTGTTGCCATTTTCAAACACTCAGTCACAGTGTGACGCAAAGAGCCATCAAACTATAGCAACCTGAGGACAACAACATCCACACACACACTGCGAACCGGGTCGTCATCGCCGCTGCTGTCGTTGCTCTCGCGCTCGCGCGCGAAGATGGTTGCGTGCTCTTGGTTGTTGGGCATGCTGAAGATCGAGAGTGCGATATCAAGAGGGAATATGCGTTCTGGCAAGCACGCATCGTGTAGTTGCTTTAGTATGAAGCTTATATCATGATATCGATATGTAATGGGGCATTCGGTACCGTTACTTTAGTAGGTTACTTTTAGGAAGTGATACTTTAAACGTACCTACGCAGGTAGGGGTGACTGAAGTTACAGTAAGTCCTAGCATGTCAGTCGCTCATTGGCTGAGATGGTGTACGCAGTACCATTTTAGTCAATCAGAACTGCGAAGTTGCATTTTTCACCGTTCCAGCTTCAGCTAGAGCTCCAAAACAATCCGAGTTCAATTTGCCCCCTTTCGCCCAAGCTTTCTCTTAACCCGGCTGCATTGGTAGCAGCCGGTCCGTTACACGATATGCCTCCTGCGGGATTAGGCTGGGAAGGCTTTTTGGAGGTATTCGACTAAAACCGGATTATAAGTGCACTTTCATAACTATGAAATTTTCCAGCACGTTTCCGAGATTTGACTTGGTCTACCTCTTCCGAAAATGTTTTCTGATATTTGACTGTTCGGGTAACCTTTGTGCGACCTTTTCTAAATATGTCGAGAGTTTTTCTTGAGAAATCAGAAACTGAAAATAATTTCAGGTTGTCCAAAGAATTCTACGCCTGTCCTCGGAAGACATCTCCTAAAATTAATTTCGTACAGGAAACGTTCATGCCACATTCATAAATTTACATAATACTCCGTCATAAATGGTACGTTTTTGAGGAGATTGTTGCTTGTTCTTGGGGGAGAGAATCCCCTCCCTTGTACAGAAATGTCTGTCATCGGCAGACATCCCAAATTCTTGGTTTACATTTCCGACTACCCTTCTACACTGTTGAATAAAAAAGTGCCAACCCTTCTACATATCATAACTCTGTCAATATTTCGAACTAGAGTGCTATTTAGATATGTACTTCACCTCATCAATTGAGTACACATAAACTGCTTTCCATCGAAAAAGATGTTAGTAGAGCATCAAACGGAGCATATTTCGTCATTTGTAGGCTGGACAAAACTATAGTGCCAAAAAAGACATACAAAATCAAGACAAATTATCACTGAAAATTGTGCACGACCACACAATTCGCAAAAAGCACGCAAACCAGTCTGTTACAAGCAAGTACAGAACTGCAAAGGTTACGCGTGGGGAGTTGATGAGTGTGGAAAGTCTTTGTGGCAAGCAATTCAATTCATTTGGAGCGCAAGCTGCTGGATTCGACACCTCTCCTTGATGAACGTCCGCTGTCGCTTATTCCAAGGCAGCGTGAGTGGGCACGGGTGGTATGAGAAGTTG
>JAASFJ010000774.1:0-15821 GCA_023333755.1 Globisporangium uncinulatum
GATATCTGTAAAATGCCAATCCCCATTGATAATCTATATCACCGCCTATGACAAGAGGGGATAATATTTTGTAGTGTTAGCCAAAATGCGTGAAAATAACATCGTGATACCAATGGTATCAAGGAATATATTTTTATCGTGGACATATTTTCAGCTAAAATCAGGACACGTCACCGCCTTTGACATGAGGAATACGGTATCTCGAGTTCACTCTGCGATAGAGTATCTTGAGTTCACTCTGCGATACAGTAGTGGATTGCTTTGGATTGTGTTCATGGTATCAGGAATGCCTTATCGTCTATAATACCGACTTGGTCGACAGTCATCCTACTTTCATTGTCTCCGTACTTCCGCTCCGCGTACAAGTACAAACGGGCGAGAGCATCTACAGGTACTTCCTGACGGTCAGTGCAGCATGTTCTCATCAGGCGACTAACTCCACGCAAGCCATGGAAGGAGCGCCAATTATTTTGTGCAGTGCTCAACTTAACACCCAGTCTCTGAGTCAACCCAGCCAAACGCGACCAGAGCCCAAAAACGAACTTCATCATTGTGACCCCAAACGAGATCCTACTTTGTGTGTGCATGCACCAGTGCAACACATGAGCGGCCATTTTGTTTGCAACCTCAGGCGCGATGTCTGCTTGACGCAATTCAGTTTTATATGAAAATGTTAGGAAAAAAATAATCTGTTTTAAAATACGTGTTTTTGACCGCCCCCGTTTGAAGCCATTGTAGAGGGGAGGCGCAACTGGCGATGCCAATCACACCCCCGATTATTTCGGGTCAGAGATGAGTCTAGTCACACTCTCCAAGTCGGTTTGGTGTCATGCGTCAGGCGTTTTGTGATCGACCTAGTTTATATATCGTCAAAATATACTTCAGACAATATACTGATTTGTCTGAGTGAAAAGACCAATATTACAGTAGATTTAGACAATTCTACGTAAAAAGACAATATCGTCGCATTGTGTCGATTTGGATCGTTCGAATCTGAGTTTGTTCGTCGAATCGCAAATTATAAATTTCAAAAACGATGACCACCTGGAGCCGAAATTGTGGAGACACTTTTTGGCTGGCGGATAACATCGTGGGTACTTGTCCAATGGGAATCGCACCTACACCATCTTGATCACAACATAAAGTGCTACCTGAACATGCGCTTTGGAAGTCGTGAAGCCTCGTCGTCTTGATTTTAGTTTTTCACATTTCTGCATTTTACTCAAAATTCGGCCTGGTTGACTCAGAGATTGGGTGTTAAATACTGTAATTTAGTTTATTTTGACAGCAAAAGCATTCGTAAGCTTGATAAATAAATTATTGTACGGAAATATTGTATTATGTATCCAGTCAATATATTTTCAGTCACCCTGTAAGACACCCCATAATTAGCGCATGCATGTCTCGCTTTCTCGCTCACAATCACACATGTGATTTGAAGTGGTTTCGCCACAAAATTATGCTCATATTATTTCATTGGATTTTAGTCCAGAGTTACTCCGGGGTCCGAGAGGTCGCAGTGTACAGCAACAACACATACGCTGTGTAAATAAAATTTGTAACGCCAACATAGTCCAATTTAGATTGCTTTGTGTTTTATTCAGTTTCAATGTAATTCAAAGATGGTTTTGATATGTTCGCGAAATAAGCACACAACGTCAATAACGCTTTCTGTTTGTGCGACATCGTGTGTAAAATGTTGCACATGGCAGCGACAGTCAACATTCCCCATTTAAATTTTTTATTTGATTTATACGGATATAAAATCTGGTATGAGAAACCTTCGCAAAATATGGGGGAAATGTTGCACGGGGTAGCGACAGTCAACATTCGCCCTTTTATTTATTATTTGTACGGATTGCTCGTACTACTCGCACTATCGATTGCGCCATCACACACGCGGGTTAACCTGCACGACTGATCACCGCTCCCTCGCTCAGCCACACCGTCACGTAGCGCACACTACCGACTACCACTCGCTAGCTTGGCCGCACCTGGCATAAGAGACCAACAGTTTGGATAAAACCATATTCACAGTAGTGCTTCCTTGTAAACGTCCACAAAATCCAGAGCTTTCCGCACCCAGCGCGGCATTCAGTATTAAGAGCATGAATGTGTGGCGAAACCACTTCGAAACTACTTCAACAGGTATCATACATGTACCACTATAGGTACATTATAAATATTATAAAATATTAGGCTTTTTGGAGTGGTTTCGCCGTGCATTCATATTATGAATATGTGTGGCGAAACCACTTCAAACCACTCCAAACCACCTATACTTCACACTTGTACACCAACGCTGACAAAAATCTCTCTTTCCCTCAACTAATCACTTGTTCGCATCGCAAAATCACCAACTTGTTTCCCTCCACTTCGTGCACACAGCGTAAGCGCTGTAGGTGAAGCGCGCACGATGAGCAACTTAAACGATGAGAGTGGCCACGTCCACACCAACCCTGGTGACGAGACGAACTAATGTAAAGAGATTGAACTCCGCGACAACTGTGCTCGACAGACATCAGACGCATATCGACTGTAAAATGACCCTCAAGCCCCTCTGCGCCGCGCCTGTCGTACGTCGTCTTACCTGGGAGAGTATCCTGTTCGGCATGAACAAAGCCCTCTTCAAGACATACGCTCTTGCAGCGCTCTTGCAAACATTCACGTCGTTCGGATGTGCTCGAGTGACATGGAGTCAACGATTGAGGAGATCGACCAACAGTTCTACGCTTGCTGTATCTCGGCTGTTTTAGAGCATTGGTGATTACCGTCCATGTCGAGCAAAGCACTACAGACACCCCAGCTCCACTACCTACGGACGAGAGGGGCGAGATCTCTGGCGAATACGACCAGAACCTGTACAGAGTCGTGTAGGTCGATTGCCAAACGGATGACAGCAGACGCACTCGACTCTGTCAAAGCAAACGCGTTCAGACGGCTGTATTGACCCATCACCAATGCACAATCGCTGACCAGACCAGCGGCGTACAAGTTGTTGAAAGCGGTGCTCGCTTCAACGCCCACAGGCGATGACGAAAGAGGTAATCGCTGGCGATCAAACAATTCGCACAATCATGACAGTAGTGCGAACTACGCGCCAGCCAAATAGATGCCTGTCTTCTACGACTTCCTGGTATACATTAAATGACACATCAAGAGTATTCGTCTCGTTGACCAGTTGACAGTCGCCATACCGTTTCGCAGCAACAAGTGCTAATGCGTTTCACCTTCCTACATACCGAAGAAGAGCTTTAGGGCAAGCTTCTTTCTCACGACGTCAATGCGAGCTACTACGTCGGACACAACAGCTATCTCCCGGACAAGATGTCACGTCCTTTTGGCAAGAGGTCGTCGATCTGGTCAACGCCTGGCCGCTACCTTCGATCTGTTTAAGGGGAGCGGCTGCCGACTCCTGGTGGCGAGCGCATCTTCGAGTCGAGGCATTTGAGATAAAAAACAGGTGGTTCGCAGTGAGTGTGTCGACTGACGGGCTTGCCGCCATAGTCCTCTTCAACTCGCCTCTTCCTCGCCACCAGCCTTCCATCCTGTTTCAGCTCCCTCGCAATTTCAACACACTGATCTGGGGTCTGGATCCTGGTCGATGTAACCTTTCCATCGCGACGGCGAAATAACATGTTGAGATCCGACAACTTCGCTGCACAGCAGCAGAGTTTTACGAGGACGCGCGATAGACGAAGAAGCCTCAGAAGATCGATTTTTGGTATGCAACGAACCCAGCTATTGTTGCTCTTTGGGAAGCGCTTCCGACGAAGGAGACCGCTGACCTTGTGCGGCGACGAGCGTGCATTGGGTCCGTTGTGCCAGTGTTGGACCAGCTGCGATGCTACTTGCTGGACGACGCGTTCAGAAAGATGCGACACAAGACTCATGTCTTCAAACAGAAAAGCTGCAGGAGATATGCTTGCGATTCGCACTCCTTCGCTCCAAACACAAGTCTGAACATTCTGACGACTCCAAGCCGATCGTCGGTTTCGGTGATTGGGAAATACTAGCCGAATCAAACGGTGGCCTGCCACTCCAATCCCACCATTCAAGACTGCACTCTCCTTGTATTGCAATGTTGTAGTGATCGACGAATACAAGACCAGCAAGCTTCATGCCTTGTGTCGCCGGCCGCTCACACCCCAATTCGAGCGTCGTGCTCGTGCGATACCGAAGGTTGCCTGTGTTGCCTGTGCACAGCGTTCTCCACTGCCGTTATAAAAAAATATTGGTTGCCTCGGAACTACCGTGCAACGCGACACGAATGTGGCGGATAACATGCAGATCCTCTTTGAATGTGCGCTCGATGGAGTAGCAAGACCGTCTGAGTACTCTGGTCAGTCTGCTTAGTCTGTGATCCCTGTATACTGTGCCTGATGGTGCTCAAATCGAGCGCTGTCAGGTTGCCTATAGACGCAGGTAGTGAGACAGTAAGGCGGTGTGCAGTCTGAATCCCAGCTCATATAAGTGGATAATACAGTAGTATAACACACAAGTGTTCTTCTCTCTCTTTCTTTCTCGCTCTCGGTCTCTCTTTGTAACGGGGTTACTTGTGATCTTAACTGGGTTACGGCGATTGGTATATTTACACCAATGAACACGGCGGTTTTCAACCACATGCTGTGTTCGTAATTATGGACACCTGCATGGAGGTAAAAAGGGATGCAAATCCTTTTTACCGAGCCAAGTGGCTCTCAGGGATTGGCTTTGCTTTTTGGTGTGTTTATCTTAGCTTTAGTATGTTGGGAGACACAAACGGAGAAAACACACGCAATGTATTCAGTTCTACATTTACATCGTTTTGCTCAAGTTGTCTACGGACACAGTAACTGAGAGTTACTGGGCACAGAGTGCCGCGTTGTTAACGCTCCCTCGCAAGGTACTGTGTGACCCCGTCACACTCTTGCTCTATTTCTCTACTTCTCCACTTTCGCTATCTCCCTCACTCTCTTTTTGTCTGTGTTCTGGTATATCACTACAGATAACGGCGATATCACGCTCTATAGAGTCTACCTCTCCGTTCCATAACAATAAATAGGGTCCTTTATTTCAGTGTTCCAAATCAATAGGAAACAAAAATGTCTTGAATTCAGTATGCTTTGGGACTAATCTCCAACAATCACACGAAAGTGAAGAAAGCAAGTACAAATATTGACGATCTGCTCTCTTGATTGGGCAGGATTAGCTATCTTTTCTTAGATCTGCATAGATCCACCAATCAGAATGCAACAAACAGCACTAATTGATAGAGCGTGGCTATATGAGCAAAATGCAGCTCTTCTTAGTCAAATCAACGTAATATTGATAAAACGTGCAGCAAAAACTCAATATTACCTATAGTTCTGGAACGGAGTGGTCCAGTCCACCTTCATTTACCCTCGAAAATGGCACCAACAGTTGTTGCGGTGAGTTATCACCGGTAACCTCATGTCCAATCCTCATTTTCGCATTTGGCTCGGAAAAGTCACATCCCGTCGTTATGACACTGTCGCAGATGGAGTCGCCGCCGACCAGGAAGCAACAGTTGGATGCGTGGCGCCAACGGCGCGAAATCAAGCAACTGCAGCAACTGCAGCAAGAGCAGCAAAAGCCAAAGCCACCGCCGTTCCGCCCCACGTCCGTCCGCCCTAGCGTCGCGAGCGCCACATCTCCATTGAGTCCACTGCCGACACGCATCCCCAGACGACGCGCGACAATGTCCCACCCCAAACGCGCTCCGAGCACTGCGAGTAGCAGCAGCGCCAGTGGCGGCGACGCAGGAGAAAGAGCGCCCCAGTCGCGCACGTCCTCGCCCGGAGGCTCCGATTCCTCACCACCACGTCCACTGCGCAATGTGACACCGAACGACGACAGTGTGGGAGCGAACGTGCACGTGCTCGATAACTTTTTTAGCGATGAGCGGACCCGCGTACGTGAAGACGCGGCAGAGCCAGCGTTCGGTGGCGCTGGGACCTTGGGCGCCAGTCCAGTGGCGATCGTGCAGAGCGTCGCAGTCGCAGCAAGCAGCGCCAGCGCATTACCACCAATGGCGGCCGAGCTTCACACAGCAACGGACACTCTGGCGCTCACCTACGCAGTATCGGAGCGCCATGTTCCGCAACGCAATCTCTTCCATGAGTTTGACGCCGAACGAGAGGCAGAGCCAGCGACAGACGACGACGAACGCGATCGCTTGCTTGCAAGCGAGTGTACGAATGAAGCTGACGTTGCACTCGCGAGTGAGCCGCCACTGTTTGACCCCAGTGCTGAGCACAGTGGAGGCGTCCAGGACGAGCCGTTTGGAGCGCAGCAGCCAAGCGACGAGGCAGCAGCTGTTGCGATGGTGCTGGAGAGAGTCGCGAGTGCTCAAGCTGTCAGTTTGACGCATTCGGACTCGGACGGGTTGGAAGAAGAACAACTGCCGCCCACGCAGCTGATGGAGAGAAGTAGCAGTCGCGACGTTGACGCGACAGCCGCAGAAGCCGCAGCCGCGATGGCGGAAGCGACCGAAGCGACGACGCTCGAGGCCAGCGCGACTGAGTACCTCGTCTTTGGAGCAGACGACGCGTACGAGAACCGGGCACGGCAACGCTCGAGCGACGTGCAACCGTCGAACAGTGACGATCTACCGCTACCAGCAGCTCAAGAGAGTGAGGTGAAAGACGGTGCGCTTGCCGGTCCGACGCAGCAGGTTCCAAGCGAGAAGCGCGACACAAAACGACGTGTACGCACATGGGTGGCAAAGGCGATCGCTGCTGGCGTGACCAGTCTCTTGACGCTCGCAGTGCTGGTCTGTGGTGTCGCTGTGTGCTGGTCCCGTCCACCACCAGACGCACCGACTGCTGCAAGTCGAACTGCAGCGATCTGTCGCAGTGTTCCGACGGCCATTCGACGTGCTCTCGACGCACTTGGTGTGTTCTGGAGCTCACTCTCACTGCCACGCCACTTGACGGACTACCTGCGCTCGGTGCTTCACAGGCTTCAGTCGTCAGCTTCTCGTGTCGTCCGTGCGCTCGCAGCTGTCTGGAAGCACGTGCTTCCATCGTCCCAGGACGCGGATGTGGTTGCTACGACGCGCGCAAAGCTGCTGAGTACGCTCGACGCAGACCAGCAGCGACTGACCGAGAAGCTCCAGACGCTGATGCGCAAGCAGGAAGCGTGGGCACTCGCTGAGCTCCAGCGGATGAAGTCGCGCCGTGCGCTCCACGCGTCGACTGCCGAGTCGGTGCTGACGAGTACGCGGACGCTGGTGCTGGAAGCAGTGCACGACGCGAAAGTCGTCGCAGAACACCACGTTGAGTCGTACTCGGAAGCGATTGCGGACAAGCTTGTGGAAGCGATCCAGTGCGAGCAGGCGGCGCACGAGCAGCGCGTGGCTGCAGAGCGACAGGAGGCGGTCCAAGCTGCGCTGGAGCACGAGACAACGGCGCTTGAGGACACAGCGACGCGTGAACTGGACGCAATGGCGCAGCAGAAGGCAGAGGTGACGCACGCGCTGGATGACGAGCTCCGTGTCGATGCTGCGCGTGTAGCTGGTGCGAAAGAAGCGCTCGAGCACGAACTCGACAGTGTGGCGGCGCACGAGACACAGCAGATTGAAGCAACGTACGAGCGCGTGCGGGCGGACGTCGCGTCGAAACTCGAGCAAGTTGTGGAGACAGTGGGGCGTGACGATGAGGATGCGGCAGTCGAGGCTGTCGTCACGCAAGCAGAGGCGCAGTTGGACGACGAAGACGCGCAGCTGCTCGCAGAGTTGGAAGCTCTCGAAGCGCTGGCTGCGTCGCGAGTTGCGACGGAACACAAACGCGCGCTCGCAGAAGCGAGAGGTGCGTTGAAGAAGCAGGAAGCCCAGCTGCGTCGGGAACGCACAGAGGTCGAAGCCCGTGCCCGGGCTCTGGAAGCGGAAGAACAGCGTGTGGCCGCAGAGCGTGAGCGTGCGGAGCTGGTGATTGCAGAGGCGGCGCGTCAGGTCGCAGCGCAGCTTGAAGACGAGCGGCGCACAGCTGAAGCTGCGCTGTTGGAAGCGCACGAGGTGGACCACGAGCGAATCCGAGTCGAGGCGGAGAAGGCCGCAGCAGAGCTTACGCAGATCAAGCGGGAGGAAGAAGCGCGCGCTCGGGCGGAGCAGGAGCAAGCGGACGCAGTGATTGCGAACGCGGCCCGTGCTGCCGAACGGCGTGTGCAGCAAGAGCGGGACGAGATGCAAGCGCGGATCGAAGCAGAAGTGGCGGCAGCGGACGAGCGGCGGCGGCTTGAGCGCGTCGCTGCTGAAAAAGCGATTGAGCGTGTGTTGAGCGAAGAGCGTGAGGAGGTGCTGGCGCAGCTGAAAGAAGGCGAGGAGCTCGTGCAGAACGCGGCAGCTGCTGTCGATACCACCGCCGAGTTGCCACAACCGCTTCTTCCGACAAGCGAGCAGGAGACTGGCGATGTTATGACGCCTGAAGTCGAGTCGGTCACGTCTATCGTCCCGTCGCTCCCACGAGTGGGGTTCACGACTGTCGCCCGTGTGGCGACACTGACGGTCGTGTTGGCAGCAGTGGTGGCGTGGCTGTGGCGTCTTCGCCAGCAGCGGCGACGGCGTGCACGTGCCGCAGCTCGTTGGAAGCGCCGACCGCGAGTCATCGACGTGTCGGACTCGGACTCGGTTGAAGAAGTGGTGCTCATGTCACCATTGCGCAGAAGCGAGCCGGAGCCAGAAGCGTCAGGCTCGAGCCAAGCGCCGAGCTTGGAGGAGCTGAGCGGGAACTCGATGCCCCCGCAAGTGACGGCGTCGCCAACCGACGACGACGACGCGCGAGACGATAAAGCGGCTGAAGTGATGCGACGTCGTGTGATGGTCGACGAGCCTCTGGAGGCTGAGGACGACGACGACGACGATGACGAGAGCGAGTGGGTTGCGCCGCAGCTGGCAGCGCGGAGTCCGACACGCAAAGTCATTCAGCGCCATACGTACCACGCGTCACTTACGACCACGACGACCACGACATCCAAGACAGCGCTCGCAGGCGACACTGGTGGCAAGTGAGTGTATTCATGCATGTAGTTTGTACTGTTGTGGTCTAAAGAATGTACGCATCACTTGTCCTGTCTTCTCCTCTCTCTCTCTCTCTCTCTCTCATCTCCTCTCTTTCTCCACTAATTCGCTCTTCTCTGTCCCTCTTCCCTCTCTTTTTGTGAGTTCACAAGATGAACGCTAATTTAGGACTACATGTTGTAGTCCTAAATTAGCGTTCATCCCAAAGCCAAATCTCTACTTTAGACACATGGACAATGGCTGTGATGGTGTCACTCTAATCTACTTGAGAGACGTCGCCCAACCTACTTACGACTCGAGGTTGCCGATACTCTGGTACGCGTGCTGTTCTCGGTGCGCATCCCGACGCTTCACAACAAGCTTGTAGCCTGGACGGATCTCGCCACGGTAGCCTTTCGGGAAGTACGCGCGGTTGAACTCGCGTACCTCCTCATACGTCATCCCGTACGCCGCTGCGATGGCCTCAGGGGTTTCGCCCGCCGCCACCACGTGGATCTGCTTCGTGAGCGTCACTTCGGCCACGTTGCGGCGACTCGTCTCTTGCTGTGACGCATACAAGTCCGGAACAATGAGCGGCTCGCCGACCACAAGCTCAGCACGTGCGCCGACTGGGTACCGTCCGCGGTTCATCTGCAGCAGTCGCGAGTAGGTGACTGCGTACGCCTTACAAAGAGACTCGAACGAGTCGTTGACGTCTACGAGGTGCGTCTTGTACTTGGCGTACGTCGCAGACGACGACGCGTATGTGGCCGCGATGTCGTCGTCAGCAGCAGTAGAAGCGCCATTCGTGCGCGCCAGACGCACGTCTTCCATGTCGCCTGTGTTGACGATGCGCACGTGGAGCAGCTGGCCGGGGAAGAGCACACCGCGCTCACCGGCCGGGAAGTACTGGCGGTTGTCTTGCCGCAGGAGCTCCTCGCTCGTATTGTATTGCACCGCGATCTGCTTGAGCGACTCGCCCGAGCGCACGACGTGCATCTGTCCCCAGCCATTGTCGATCATCTCGGGCGGCGGCGGCAGCGACACTTGCCGCGCCTCCTCCACCACGAGCTGCTGGCCCGCGTACACGCGCACTTTTCGGGACTTGCTGCCTGGCGCCACGAGCAGCGGGTTCAGTGCACGCAGCCGCGCCTCCGTCGTCCCGGTCTTGGCAGCGATACTCGCGAGCGAGTCGTCCTCCTGCACCTCGTACCGGAACGGCGACGGCCCCGCAGTCGGCGGCGGCGCGGCCACAGCGTCAGCGCGGCCAGCGCCAGTCGCGCTGCCCGAGGCGATCGTGCCGTACATTTTTATTGATTTCGTGATGAATATCAAAATGGGTGTTTGGATTCTAGATTTTGTTAATAACTTGTTAATAACAACTGCCAAGTTTTTGTGCAAACGGAAAGCAGATTCGCGTTTGACTTATTTTTTGTATGCCGCATTCCTTCCGATTCCGCGACTTGTTTTTCGGAGGTGGAGCGTAGCATGCAAAGGTGTGTGGTTAATAAGCTAGCGACGCGACCGCCGCTGTCCTTGAAGAACGCGTCCAGTCGGTCGGTCGATCTGTCGATTCCCGTGAACAGAGCGACGCGAGCAGCGTCCTCTGTACCAAATCCTCGCACCAGCGGACGCCAGTCGGCCTACGCGGACTTTTCGAGCTCCAGCTCCACGTTGTCCGCAGCGACCTCGTCGCCGCTGACCGACGCGACGCCGTCGTCCGACGTGGTCGACTTGCTCTTGCTGAACGTCTTGTTGAGGGAGATTGTGGCTTGGACTGTGCTCACCGCCGCTTTGAACTTGCGACGCGCATTGAAACGGCGGAGCTCCTCCAGTGCGCTCGTGAGCTGCACAGTCGCAACCTCCGTGCCCGTGACCCACTTGTGCTCCAACAACTGGCCGACCGTAGCACTAAACAACACCACAACACCACAATACGACCAGATTAGCAGCCATACGACACAACACACAGTGCAACAAGACACCAGGACGATCGCACCGCTCGGCCGGGTTCACCACGAGCATCTTGGCAATGAGGTCCTTCGCGTCGTCCGACACGTGGTCCCAGTACGGCGAGTCGAACTGGAACTTCCCACGCTTGATCTTCTTAAAGAGCGCGTTGTGGTTGTCGTCGTGGAACGGCGGGTAGCCGCACAGCAGGATGTACGTGATCACGCCAATGCTCCAAATGTCCACGCCCTTGCCGTATGGGTGGCCTTCCAGGATCTCTGGCGCCACGTAGCCCGGTGTGCCGCACGCAGTCACGAGCCCTTCGCCGTCAAACTCAATCTTCTTGGCAAACCCAAAGTCCGCGAGCTTGATCGACGCGTCGTCGTCTTTGGCCGTGAGCAACAGGTTCTCGGGCTTGAGGTCGCGGTGGACAATGTCCGAGTCGTGACAATACTTGATGGCTTCCAGCAGCAACTTCACGAGGTCGCGAGCTTCGCGCTCGCTGTAGTACGACTGTCATAATGCAACCATGTTAGCTGGAAGCATGAACTCTCCTTCGCAGAGATCCCCTTTCCTCACCTTTTCCACGATGCGATCAAAGAGTTCGCCGCCGGCCATGAACTCGGTGACCAAGTAGTAGTACTTGTCCTCTGCGAAGAAGTCGTGCAAAATCATAATGTTTGGGTGGTTCATCTGTGGCAGCAGGGGCAGAGAGAGCGTGAGTAACACCGACACGATAACCAGTCCGCCACCAACTGCGAACCGACCTGTTTCAGAATCGCGACTTCTGTCGTCAGCGCCTCAATGTCTTCGGCCGTGAGCCCTTCGCGCTTGATGCACTTGATCGCGTACTTTTGACCGGTCGGCTTGTGGATCGCGTCCCGCACGACAGAGAACGTGCCCGAGCCGATCATCTTGCCAAGCGTGTACTGCTCCTCGAAGCTGTTGGGGTTTGGTGGGCTGCTACCAGCTGCGCCAGTGGAGGCGGCGGTGGTGGTGGGTGGGCGTTCTTCCTGCGGGGCGGCATTCTCTGTGCGGTTCGCATCGAGTGCAGGGTCGGTGTTGATCACGTCCGCGTCCTGGGCGTGTGTGCAGCAGAGGGAAGGCAACGAGCGCCCGTCAGCTCTCATGAATCAGTACGCACACACACAAGCAAGAGTTGAGGACACGCCACACAGGCGCAGCAGACGCACGGGTTTGGAGCTCACACAGCCCATGGTTGTTCTGTGGGTAGTGAGTTGCTTCGCTGGTTAAAGTGGTGGCGGCTGGAGCGGATGTGAGGATGTGGCGGACAATTGGCGATTGCTCTGGCGCTGGCGTGTCGTTCGGCGCTGTCTGTGTCTGTGTCGCTTGCCCGCTTCTCGCTCTTTCTCAAATGACTGAATCTCTCTGTCGCTTTTTGCACCAAAATAGAGCGGCCATACAAATTTTACGTGATCTCATGTCGCAGATGCGGTGCCGAAGCAGAACGTATCCGACACCACCTCTAACCATCTGTGTGACCTTCCTTGATTGAGGCTTCTCGTACAATGTGAGGCAGACGAACAAGCACGTAGCTTTCAATAGTAGCGACGCGACTATTATCGGGTGATAAGGAGCATCTCACGCCTTATGTCGTGAACGTGAACTTGTCGCCCTGGTGCCAGATCGAGTCCGCTCAGATCGAGAGCCAATCACCCCGAAGAAGCTCCGACAAGAAGCGGAACGCGTACCTGGCGCAGCTTCGTGTTGAGCTTCGGCTCAGTGTACGAAATCTGTCGCGCAGCATTGCGAGCGACGCGTCGTCGGGCAGGGTTTGTGCTCTGCTTCTCCAATTCGCGCTCATGATCAAGCTGCTGCAGTTGCTGTTGCTGCTGCTGCTGCTCGTGTTGCTGTTGTTGCTGATCTTGGTGATCCTGCCGCTGCTTGTTGTGCCCTAGCACGGATACGCTGATCTTCGAGCACCCTGTCGAACTCCGGATGCGAGGACGCAGCGGGCTCTTTTGGTCAAGCGGCTTGCTCGAAGCCGAAGTTCGCTTCAAGAGTCCGTAGTAGTCGCCCTGCGCATGGCGAGTCGGTCGTTGATCCACGAGCATGGCCTCATAAACCACAACGGAGGCAAGCACATCGATCGTACCCTCCGGATCTTCACGTTCAGCTTTGGCTCAATGTACGAAAGGGTCTGGTCGCGCAGTCGGAGACTCCTTCCCTGCTTGCGGGGACGGTGTGAAGTGTCAACTATCAAGTCACACAGCTCACTCCTCAACCGCAGCGATACACACCTCGTGAGAGTATCGATCCTGTGAGTTCCTTCTCTCATCTCGGAGCGGTGATCTTGCCGTCAGTTCGGATGCCTTCGGGGCCAACAGCGTCAGTGATTGTCACGCGAGCAAGAGGCAAGCCACTTGGCTGGCGAGTACCTCGCTGATCGTCGATACGACGCCGAGGGATAAGTCATTGTTACTGCTCGAGCGCTGGACGCCTGCCTTCACGTATCGCTGCGAGGGGGGAGAGAGAGGGAGGGTGTAAGTAGGCATCTCCTGGCTGGGCATCCGCCACCTCTGGGTCTTCACACCTGTGACTTCTCCACGACACGCTCGGGAGGCTGGTTCGAGCTGCTCACTTGACGCATCGACGCTGTTGGGTGTCGTGGGTACTCTCGGGTGTCCGTCTCATCCTTAGGTCAAGACCACCGTCAGCTCTCGTATCGTAGCCGCTAGCGACGCAGCTGTCATGAGCAGAACAACCGATGTGATCGCCACTCGTTCCACGCCGCGCACGAGTGAGCCGAGAGCGTTGCCGCGGTCTTCAGCACCGGAGTCGTTCCGTCTTGAATCCGTGACGACGGGCACACTTGGGGCCAATATGTCGCACTGGACGGACTGGTGGGAAACTACACTCGCTTGCGCGCCAGGATCACATTCCCACAACCTTGACACAGATCACAGGCGACAATCGGCACAGTATCCAATGCGACACACGCGTCACCTTCCGGTCGCTTTCGCTGCGCCTCGACCCGCGCCGTCACTGTGCTAGAAAACACACACGCATAAGCGGACATTCACACACAGCCTCGTCATGCTCACGAAGCGCACATTTCTGCGAGAACTGGGTGCTTTGCGCGCGCTTGGCTGCAAACGGTGCTCATCAGTTCTGCTGTGTTTGCATGCGCGCTCCTGTCGCACCAAGAGCGAGCGAGTATCACACGCACCTCGTACGAGCTCGACCTTCGTCGCGTTCTAGAGCACAGCAGCGATGTTGTGAATGGACTTTCGCAGCACCATCCACCACCACCACTCACGCCCGACTGTGTGACCCGCAGCCGCACCAGCGCCTTCGCGAGCTCGCGGTTCGCCTCGCGCAGCGTCACCGCCTCGTCGCGCAGCTGCTCCAGCTCCTGCATGACGCTGTACACATAGCCAGCGCTCGTCCTTGCGCGCCGCGCCATCCTCCAGCCGGTGCGCTTGTGTGTGTGCTTGGATTCGAGTTCGAGTGATGAAGCGAGAGTGATGGTCACACTTCAACATCGCATTCTCATTCGTTCATTTGCTCACTCACTCGTTCAAAAGCGCCATTGCGGCTGTGTGGCGGCGCTCACTCGCGAGCTCAAGTGCGCTCACACCGCTCTATGACCGCATAAACCACCAGCAAGCAGCAACGGACAGTTAGTTCCGAGCGCGCATTCCCTCATGAGCAGCAGACGAACATTGTTAAGTGCATGGTGATCTGCACCAGAGTTCAGCAGCAAACGAATCAGCGGCGTGACCGCCTAGCGCTGCCTTGTGCAGAGGAGTGCTGCCGCCGCCAGCACGAGCGTTGACATCGCCTCCATGGCTAATCAGGAACGCGCACTGCTCTGCTCGCCCAAAGAGCGAT
Source organism: Globisporangium uncinulatum (assembly GCA_023333755.1). Taxonomy (NCBI): domain Eukaryota; phylum Oomycota; class Peronosporomycetes; order Pythiales; family Pythiaceae; genus Globisporangium; species Globisporangium uncinulatum. The sequence continues at coordinate 14,804 of JAASFJ010000774.1, forward strand.
GCGTGGTGGAGTGGCGTGCATTCTGTCTGTTTGCGATGGAGTTACATAAGTATCACCGAGGGTTGGAACGAGTCACGACGAGAGTGCACACGCACGTACGCTATCGACCACGTTGGGATCGCCGTGCTTCATCTGCAGGATGCGCGCGGCACCTTCCAGGTTGCCGTTCAGTGAGCGCGTGTGCAACGGAGTCGTCAGGCTTGGGCGAGAGGCATCTCGGAGCTGCTGGAAGTGCGCCTTAAACGACGCGGACAGTGCGAAGGGGTCCATTGAGCGCTATGTACAGTTGCAGGACAAGTATCGACTAGTGCGGTTTCGTTTTAACGGCGGCGTCATTGTCAATCACCAGTCTTCTCTCGACGCAAACGGAGCCACCACGTTGAGATCCATAGTGCTTTGCTCAGAGCCGCCACGACCGCCAGCACGCTGGCGGACACACATGCAACACCAGCTTCGACTGCTCAACTATTGAGCGTCGCTCGACCACTTTACGCGTTGAACACGAGCGTCTGGATAGCGGTCGCGCGGAGCAGCACCTGGACGAGCTTCTTGTTCGGCGCCATGATCTTCACAGTCTGGTCCGAGTTGCCGTAGTTGTTCAGGATCGCGACGTAGCGGCCCTCTGGGGTGAGGAACGCAGTCCAGTCGACGCTGCCGAGGCGGGACTTGCTCTTGCTCGCCGCGTCGAATCGAAGACGCTGCGAGCCTGGCGTGAGGAACTTGGAGAAGTGGCCCATGATGTAGTACATGGGCTGCTTGTAGAACTCTTTCCGGCCCACTTCGTCCACGAGGATCGGCGCGTCCACGTTGTTCTTCGCCCAGTTCGGCCCGCCCGTCATGTCGAGCACGAGGTTCCAGTCCGTCCAGCCGCTCGCGAAGCTCGTGAGGTCGTTGATGATGTCCTTCGCGTAGTTGTGTGCGCGCCACCACACGATGTTGAAGTCGGTGATCTTGACGCCAGCGCCAGTGCTCGTGATCAGCGCATTCGGGAGGTATCCCTCGCATGCCTCCGTGCCGA
>JAASFJ010000775.1:0-15800 GCA_023333755.1 Globisporangium uncinulatum
GGGCGACGGGGCGCGCCTGGAAGTGCGTGGCTTTGGGCAGATGCAGATCGACGCGAACCGGATGTTGAGTCTCCGGCTCTTTTTCAAGCCGAAAGAGCTCTTTGAAACGCTCAACCGCGAGAGTGTGCGGCTGGCAGCCAAGGCCCGAGACGCCCAGCGAGCACGCGGTGCCTCGTCAGCTGTGTTGCTTCCGTCGTCGACGCTCCAAGCGCCACCAGTGGCAGCTGCTCCTCCAGCCGCACCGCCGTCTGTTCCTGCCTCACGACCAGCTGCACGATCGAAAGCGACACTGACTGCTGACATTATTGACGAGCTCGCGAACTTTACGATCGCGTCGGCTGCAGTGCGCACCAAGTGAGCTGGAGAGAGAAAGGAGGGTCAACGTACTGTAGTGGTCGTCGTATTATGTCGAGCAAGGCGCGTTGTGTGTGAGAGGTCTCCGCGGTCGCAAGCTGGAGGCGACGCACACAACGGACGGAATCGGCACTGTGTAAATGTAAATAGTATCCATGTCGCATCTGGTGTCGACACGCTTCCTCTTGCAATGGTCGCGACAATCAAAAAAATTCGAACAGTGTTCCATTTCGATGTCGCAAAAGTTTGTTTTTTGATGATGATACTAGTGACACCCAGTCCGAACTGTAGCAAAAGTGAGAGTGAGCGATTGAGAAGAGAGAGAGCGACGAGACGACACGAGACGGCTATACGCACTACGCTTGGCTCGCTCAGTCAATGTCGACGATCATCGACGATGGCGGCAGCGCCAGCAGCTGCGGGCGGCTCTCGATCGCGATGCTCGGCGGCGCCGGTGGGGGCCGGCCACTGTAGTACTGCTGCTGGTGCGTATGCTGCATGATCTTTTGCCCTTCGCGGATCATGTTGCGCAGCAGCGCCTGCTGGGCCGCGATCGACTCTTCCATCTTGACAAACGACGTTGGGATCGGCGTTACGCTCACAACGTCCGCTTCGCTGGCCTCTTCAAGCAGCACGAGGCCGCTCGTGCTCGTCTCTTTCTCTCGTCGCTCCCAGCGCGACTCGACCGAGCTGCTCGAGCCGTCGCTGTACCCGCTGCTCGCAGACGCGTCTGAGCCCTGCCGACGGCGCTCGAACGCACTGCCGTAGCTATGGGGCCGACCACGCGGCCAGTCGGTACCAGGAGCCGTGGCCCGTCCCGACACGAACCGTGCGTCGTCGTCCAACTGGCTCGGCTTGCGGCTGAGCTGCGGCGGTCCAATGCCGCCCCAGCCGTAGTACTGCATCGCGTCTGCGTCCGACAAGCTCTCGCGCCCAGCGTCCAAAACCGCTGCGTCGCTGTCGCGGTAGTCGTTCGACGCTGCAAACGCCATGGCCGCCGCTGCGCGTGCGGACTGCGCAGCTGATCGGAGCGTTACGAGCGCGTGGCGCCGTTCTTGGCGCTGCTGGTTGATGCACTTGAGACAGAACTTCTCGGCGCTCGTAATGATATTCGCACCGGTCTCTGGCTGCAGCGCGGCTGGGAGGCGGCTCGTGAGCAGCGTCAGCTCCATTGTGCACGTCGAACACATGACTTCGGCACACGTGCGACAGTGGTGACGCGACCGCAAGAGGTTGAACGACTTGAAGCACATGCTGCACGACGGGCGTTCGCTGTTCGGGACCCACGCTTTCGTTGTAAGAAGCCGGTTCTTGACAATGTACTTGGCGTCTGCACACGTCGCGAGTCGCATCATTGTTGGGCCTAAGCCCGACACGATCTTGTTTGCGAGCCACGCAGGCGTCGTGCGGCTCTCAAACTGGAGCGTCACGAGCAGCGACGCGTCGACAGCACCACTCCCTGGACCGACCGATCGGAAGAGGTATACGTACGTCGCGTCGCTGCGGATAAAGCCAAACGGGTGCTCCGAGCCGTTCACGTCCGCTAGGTTCACTGACTGCGAGACGCGCACGAGCACTTTCTGCCCACGCGCGTCTATGAATGTCTGCGTGTACTCGAACATGAGCGCGTCCCGGACCGAGTAGACTGAGTCGACGAGCGACTGGAACGCAAACCACTTGATCCCGACGAACCGGAACGGGTCTTCAAAGCTCGCCGACTCGTCGACGTGGAGCACAGCAGCGTCTAGGAACGTGCCTTGGTAGCAGTGCGCGTTCGCCGTCCGCAAATCGTCGGTCGTGTCCGAGTTGAACGCGTACGCGAGCTCTTCGAGCGAGCTCTCGAGCTTTGCGCGCACAATCGCTTTCCGGCTCGTGTCACTGCCGCGTTGGCGGTAGATAACACAGTTCTTCTTCTCCAAGTGGACTTTCCACGACTGTTTCTTGAGCTCGGGCGAGAGCGTGGGGTTCTCCATCCAGAGGTAGGTGCTCGCGACTGACTGCTCTGCGAGGGCGAGCGCACGCGTTTTGAGCACAGCAATCTGCTCCGGCGTCGGCTGGACGCGCGGCAAGTGGTCGGGCTCGAGCGGGAAGCGGAATGACGCGCCCGAGTCCTTGACGCGAATCACGCGGCCGGTGCGCATCCAGCTGATGCCGCCACGGGCTTCGCTGCTGCCACTGCCACTGCTGTTGCTGTTGGTGACGCCGACGACTGGGAAGCGGGTCGACGTGGTCGTGAAGCTCCCACGGTGGCCGCGGCCCGTGTGCGTCTGGAGCGCATCGTCCAGCGATGCGAGCGAGATGTTGAGGCCTGAGATTGAGGACGTAGACGACGACGACGTGCCTCGGTCACCGAGCGACACCGTGGGTAGTGTGTCGGGGACTGTACTCGCGGCTGCGGGCACTTGGAAGACCGTGAACGAAGTGGACCCGGTGCTGGTCCGGCTGCCTTTGGGCGTTGGCGGCGTCATCACGTCGCCGTGCTTTGTCGACTGCGAGCGAAGGTACACGCCCGCGGGTACTGGGCGGGCAGGTGTGTGTGACTTGCGGAGTGCGACGTCGAGCGCCCCGAGCGACGCAGTGAGGCCCGTGAACGCGGGTGAGGAAGAGGAGGACGTGTCGCGGTCACTGAGCGACATCGAGGGCGGCCCGTCCGGGAAAGCGGTGGCCGCCGCCGGCACCCGGAATGCCGTGAACGAGGTGGTCCGGCTGCTCTTTGACGTGGGTGGCTCCATCGCTTGCTTCTCTGTACTTTGTTGACTGCGCGCGAGGGTAAAGGCCTGCGTGACTCGGGGGCCAGGGGGAGGTGAGTGTGACCGAGTGAGTGGCAAGAAGTCCCGTCGCGTGGCTTCGAGTCGGAGCGCGAAAAGTGGTTTGAGTATGCGAGTCAAAACCCAAGAGAGTTGGCCATTTTCGCCCGCTTGGGATGCCCGCCGCCCTCTGATGACCACAATACGACGATTTGAGTTTTGTACTGGCGTTTTGTATGTGGCTACAGCGGGCCAGATGGTTGCCACGCTTGACACATCTGACGTGACTTCCATGCGTGCGGGGTTGGAGGTTTTCTTGGGAAACGGGAGAGAGGTGAGGGAGGATTCAGGTTCTTAGAATCAGGTCGACGAGCGAGCGAGGAAGCGACGCGTCCTACTTGTGCATCGTGCTCATATACGGCGACTTGTACGCAGCGGCATGCTCTCGCTGCTCGGCCGCGTACAGCGCAGGCACTGGGATGCGGATAAGCTTCTTGTACTGTCCGTCGAGTCGTCGCATTAACAGAGAGAGAGAGAGAGAGAGAGAGAGAGAGTGAGTTGGGGACATGAGCACAACAGTGAGAAACCGTGGCCTGATTGAAATCTTCCCGCCGTACCGCCAGCGTGCCAAACACCATGAGCACAAAGCCCAGCAGCTCCAACCTGATGACAGACAGACACACACACGACGTTTCGTCAGGGATGAGAGAAGCTTGGCCACCAATGACCAGGTCACCAACGAACTTTACGCACGCACCAGCTGTACACTGTCCACTGCTCGCCAGCCGAGTGCGGCCCTTGCCACTTGAGCACGTAGTAGACGAAGAGGCTCAGCACCCACACGCCTAGCGTCCGGAGCGTCTGCCAACCCACCCATCCATCCATCCATTCAAAAACACATACGAGTGTCAACACCAGTAAAGGACGACCAAGCGTCCTTATCTCTCTCTTTGCGTCAGCTACCACCACCCACCCACCCACCACCACCCCACACACACACGCACCTCTGTGATGCTGCGCATGACCGCCGACAGGTGCTTCGTGACGTAATTCCCTGCGACGTTGAGCGTCCCGACCGCGACAATGTACGCGAGGATGAGTGCACCGAGCGTCGGGGAGCTCCCAACCTTGGTGAACGAATCGCGAAAGTCTTCGTGCCATATCTTCGACAGGCCCGTCGTGCTGGCGGGCGTCAGCGTGAGCACAGGCACGAGCACGACGTAGAAGACGAGGCCCCAAACGCCTTCGAGCCCGACCAAGAGCATTGGGCTCACGTTCAGCGCGACCATCATGTGCTCTTCCACGACGATCTGCAGCGCTGTGAGCACCTGCGCCGCCACGATAAAGCCGAGCCCGAGCAGCGCATTCCACGTCTCGCTCTCGGCCGCAGCCGACGTGTTCTCGGTACTGTCGCTGTCGCTGTCGCTGTGGCCAACGCCGGCCCAGCCGACAAGCACGACCGAGACAGCGACGATGCCGATGCTCATGTAGTGGTACGCGTACAGGCGCTTGCCCATGAGGCGCACAGAGAAGAGTGCGCTAAAGATGATCACGGACCCACGCGCCATTTGGAACACTGACGACGAGATCCAGAGCAAGCCGACGTTCGCGAGCACAGTCTGGAGCAGGTCGAGCAGTGCTGGCAGCGCGACAGCTGCCATGGTCTTGAGCGGCACATTCGCGACTGCTTCTGGCGTTCCAGTGGACTGCGGAAGCAGCGCCTGCGTCTCGTGGCCGCTGCGTTTTCCGCTGTGGCGTTTGTTGATCGCAGCCGCTTCCGGCGTGTTCATGTAGCGCTTCCCGTCTTTGCGCAGCCGCAGCAGCGGCGTTGCGAGGTAGTCTGCGTGCGTCACCGCTTTGCGCACGTAGAGGAAAACGAGCACGAGCGCCATTGCGATCTTCATCTGCAGTACGCCGAACCAGGGCTTGTCGAACGGGCAGAGCGTCGTGAGTGCGCGCGGGTCAGTCGGGTCGACGCACGTCTCGGTGCCTTCCGCACGCACGCTGTACTCGGTCTTCATGATAACCGTGCTGAACGTGCCGGATACGAGCATCGCGAGCGCGTACAGCGAGCCTTCACGCTGCTGGTGCTGGTGGGCGACGGTCATGGCGCCAGTGTTCGTGAGACCTTCACTTCCGCTCCTCAAATTGGTGACTGGTAGACGAACAGGTGCTTTCAGATCTGGAAATAGCTGGGTGTTTGTATCGCATGGTGGCAAACAGGAAGATTTGCGCGTGAATAAATCAAGGGAGACATCGGTGGGTTCAACAAGAGTGTCATCTGGTAAACTGCGCACTCTTCCAGCAGCTATCATTCTGGCATACTTCACCAAGAGGGCAGCAACCAGGAAGAACGGAACGGCAACATGGGCAACTGCATCGGACTAGAGGCGACGCGCGCCAGAGGCGAGAGCGTCGAGGTGGTGGTGCAGCTCTCGCCCAAGGGCAAGACGAGCGCAAGCGGCGACTCGTTCGTCGACGTGCTCTTCTTCCCCGACCCGGCAATGCCGTGCAAGCGGTTCCGCTCACCGGAGGGCTGCACGCGGAAGAACTGCAAGCAGATCCACGACCAGGGCTCGTCGCTGCTCTCGTTTCTCGAGTACATTAACAGCACGAAGCGCACGATGGACATTTGCGTCTTCACAATCACGTGTGACGAGGTGCGCTAGAGTGAAAGAGAGAGAGCGATAGAAAAGAGTGCAATTGTGGCTCACTGTGTGGTTGTGGATGCAGATTGCGGACGCTGTGCTCGCAGCGCACGCGCGCGGGGTGAGAGTGCGCGTGATTACCGACGATGACCAGGCGAAAGGCCGTGGGTCGGACATCCAAAAGTTCATTGATGCGGTACGTGGGAATGAGCTTGCTGAGCTGACTCTCCTCTCTTCTATTTCGTATGACGGTAGTGTGGGAAGAGCTGACGTGTGTGGGCGTACTACTCACTTCAACTGCGTAGGGCATTCCGGTGCGGGACGACAATGCGCGGACGTACATGCACAACAAGGTCCGTCGTTACTGACTGGTGGGGGTGTCGTACCTAGTACGCGACACACTGTACTCGCTGAGGTGTGCGAGTGGTGTACTACTTACTGTACTTCTCGACTTTATACGTGCTCATAGTTCTGCATCCTCGACGACACATTCTTGCTGAACGGTGCGGGCTGCAGTGAACGAACGGCTCGAGCACCAATACGATGCGATGGGACACTCACTCAGCTCACTCTCGTATATGGGGTTTGTCCGGTCGTCACAGGATCGTTCAACTGGAGCCGCCAAGCGGTGCTCGGCAACGCCGAAAACCTCGTTATCAACCGCGGCGGCCGCATCCTCAGTGCGTCACCTGTCCACGTGTATACGCTTTGCTGTAACGGCGGTGGGTCTCACTTCTTACTGATTGTTGCGTATACGTATACGTACTCATGCAGAGCGGTTCCGAGAGCAGTTTGACAAGCTCTGGAAGAAGTACGAGCGCTGATTCCTGTCGAACCAGCGCTCCACTGTCCCCTCCCGCCAGCCAAACGTACTTTGTGCGTCCCTTCGAGACCCAGGACCCGCTGTCCGCAGCGTCATCACACGCCACCAACGAGCCTTGGACAAAGACTCTTTCCCTATATCAAGGACTGCAGCCGTGGGCTTGCACACTCTTCAGTCATCACTCACGAGGAGCGGGATTCGCTGCATTGCGCTTTCTTTGAAAGCGGGGAGTCTTTTTGCAAAAAAATACATCTTTCATGATTTTTATGTTTACCGGTACTAATTTGTCAAATTTGTCAAATACAGTCAACTGCATTGCACCGACAACATGTAAGCTGCAATGTTATCCCATCAGTTGGGAACCAATAATCGACTCACCACCAATGATACGCCACCTGCACCTGCGTCGGGCGGCGTCGGCGCTGCTGCAGCCACCGCGCTGGAGCTGCTCGAACGCCGTGGCGCGCGCGTTCTCGACAGCTGACGACGTCTCTCCAGTCGAGCGCATTGACACGCTCGAGCGCGTGCGGGCGACCCCGACGCGCGAGCGGTTCCGTGTGGCACTCGTGGGCCGCACGAACGTCGGCAAGTCGACGCTCTACAACCGCCTCACAAAGACGCGCACCGCCATTGTGCACAATGTACCGGGCACCACGCGCGACCGGCGCTACGCTCCTGTACGCCGCACTTTCAAATCGTTTGAACGCAATGACTGGATGAGCGATGATGCGAAGCACTGAGAGTCTTTCTGCTGTTGCAGGCGCGACTGGCGGGCATGGACTTTGACGTGATCGACACGGGCGGACTGGAAGACGCGCCAAGCGGATCGTACGTGGCGCTTGCAGCTGACTGCTTGCTAGAGTGGTTGAGACGTGGCTGACGAGCAGCTACGTATCGGACAAAGGCTGGAGCAGGGCATGCTCGACCAGACGTGCAAAGCAGTGCACGAAGCGGACTTGGTGCTCTTTCTCATCGACGGCCGACAGGGCGTGACGCCCATTGACGCGCACTTTGCGCGCTGGTTGCGTCGCGAGAACGCTGTGGCGCCAGTGCACGTGATTGCAAACAAAGTCGAAGGGTACCCGGACCGCTGGGAGGACGCGCTGAACGAGTGCTACCAGCTCGGGCTCGGAGACGCAATCCCGCTCTCAGCTGAGCACGGTGAAGGCATTACGAACCTCCTCGACGTGCTCATCCCAGCGTACGACAAGCATGCGCAAGAGCAGGACGCACTGCAGGAAGTGGTAGCGAGCGCTGAAGAAGGCGTCCCGACAGAGGCCGAAGAAGATGTGCGTGCGCGAAATTGCCTGCGATGCTGGGATGGTATGTTTCGTACTTAAGAGGGCTCATGCGTGTGTATTGGCTGCGTAGGCTCGGACGATCCGTCTCGCAATCGTCGGGCGGCCGAATGTCGGCAAGGTACGGTATCCGTGGTGGTGGTTCAGTAGAGAGGGGGCAGATGAGTCGCTAAATGACTGGTGTCTCCCTCTCCCTCTCTTTCTTCTCTACCAGTCCACGTTGCTCAACCGCATCGTGCGTCGCGAGCGCGTGCTGACTGGACCCGAGTACGTCGAATGTCCGCCTCTGCAGGGTGGGAACTAAGGAGAAAAAACACCGAGATGCTCACTCTGGTGCTCGTGTGCGCTCACTCAGACCTGGCGTCACGCGCGACTCGGTCGAAGTGCCATGGTCGTTCCAGGGCCAGCCAATCAAACTCGTTGACACGGCCGGCATCCGCAAGTACAGTAAGCGCGACAACGAGAACCAGATCGAGAACCTGTCTGTGCGGGACGCGTTCCGTGCGATCGACTCAGCGATGGTCGTTGTCGTCGTTGTGGACATGACGGAAGCGAAGCTCATTCACATGGACCTCACGATTGCGCACCGCGTGATTGACGAAGGCCGTGGGCTCATTATCGCAGCGAACAAGGCGGACCTCGCAGCCGACTCGGACGTGGAGCTGCAGCGCATCCGTGACGAGCTCGGCAGCTCGCTCGCGCAGGTCAAAGGCGTCCCGGTCGTCCCGATCTCCGCGCTCACTGGCAAGGGCATCCGCAAATTGCTGCCTGAAGTGTACGTTAGTTAGAGGCAGCTCTGTTTTGGGTGGAATTTGTGTGTGACGCGACTTGTCTCGTGCCACAACTCGCAGGATGAAAGCGTACGAAAAGTGGGACTTGCGCGTCACGACAGGGCGGCTGAACCGGTGGATGAAAGCCATGGGGCGGCACCACCCGCCACCGACCGTCAAGGGCAAGACGATCAACATCAAGTACGTGACGCAGGTCAAGAGCCGGCCGCCGACATTTGCGCTCTTTGTCAACAAGCCCCACGACGTGCCTGAAGCATACCAGCGGTACGTCCACTTGTGTCATTACATGACCCTATGGACCCGACTAAGTACGGTCGCTCGCTCTCGCTCCTCCTCTGCACGCCACAGCTTCCTCCTCACGCAGCTCCGAGAAGAATTCGACATGGTCGGCGTGCCCGCGCGGCTCTTACTGCGTGGCAACAGTGACGCGAACCCGTTTGAGAAGCGCAAGAAGTTCCAGAAGCGCTCGAGTAGCGTCACGTACGGCAAAGCCCGCAAGCCCCAGCCAAAGCCACAGACGCAGCCGAAGACGCAGACGCAACCAAAGCGCCCATCGCCCTCGAAGACGCAGACGCAACCAAAGCGCACCTCGCCCTCGAAGCACAAGAAGAAGTAGCGCGTCAGTGGACCCATCATTCGCTTCGTTCCGCCACATTTCATCACCACGATAGAGCCAATGCCGGTTGACAAGTACATGCACGAATCGTTCATTCGTCTTTCAATTGCAGCGTCGTCAGCTGCTCCAGCGCACACGCGCTTCTCCAGCAGCACTCAAGGCCTGCGCTGCCAGCCGCTCTCGCCAGTCCGTCTCTCTCTTAAGTGCGAGAGAGATGCTACGCAGCCTATGCGGGAGGCATTTGTGGCCTCGACAGCCACGTCGCGTCATCTCAATCGGTCGCTGGAGTTAAGAGTTGGGTCGATCGCTCACTGTGCGCATCACCTACGCCTTGTCTGGGAAGCACTGCGCAAAAGTGAAGCCTTTGGCCGAGTGCTTGCTCTCAAAGTGGTCGTTCAGCAGCTTGATCTGTTGGTCCCCATTCCCATACACAGAGTGAGTTTCCTACAACACAAACAGGCTCCTCCACGCATTGGTCCATACGCAAGCACACACAAGCACACAAACGCACGTTGGCTGTGACCATGAAGGTCGTCATGCAGATTTTGCACTTGAGGTTCTCCATGTCGGCCGCCATTTTGCCCTTGTTCGCCTCGTGGTTCTTCTGCTTCTGGTCCTTCATCTTCTTCGCCATGTTGCGCTCGCGCGCCTCCTTCGACTTCTGTCCGTTGCCGCCGCCCATGGTGTCGAGTCTACTGCGTTGTCAGTTGGTCTGAAGGACGCTGGAGCTGGAGCAGGCGCGGATCTGGAAGTGAGGTGAGACTGGGCAAGATGGGTGGGTATGAGAGGAACCGGCGCGAGGTGGCGCGAAGGTTGCGCACTGACTCTTGCCGAGTGAAGGTGGCACGAAGGTTGCGCGAACATACCGTAACGACTTTCAAGGGGTTCAAAGAGTATGCGCGCGTGTGAAAGGCAGTCATGAAGCAGAAGCCGCAGGTCGTGTTGATCGTCCGTATGCTCGTGCGGAAGCATCCACCAGCCACTCACTTGCGTTGTCTTTATACCAGCGTCCTAAAGTATCAGAGGGCTCAGTCGGACCCTCTCACTCACACAACACTGGGTGATAGAATCCCCAGGATCACGAGCGTCTTCTCAACACAAACCACTCGATCGCAAACAGCAAAGCACCATTAGCTCGCTAACCCACCCACCTGCTCTGCTCTCTTGCCAGCTTCCTCATCCTCTCATCGCTCGCAACATACTCATACTCTCTCTCTCTCTCTTGCCTCTCTCTTCTCTCTTACTCTCTTTCTCTCTCACATCGCCCCCACGAGCGCGTTTGAACGCCGCAATGACGCCTCGTCCAACGCTCCCGCATGCGCCGCTCTTACTGGGCCAAGTGGGGGAAGCACTGCTCAATCGTCAGTCCCTTGGCCGAGTGCTTGCTGTCAAAGTGGTCGCTCAGCATCTTGGTCTGTACAGTCACAGCCCGTCCAACGCAAATGAGGTTAGTCCACTCGCCACCACCACACGTACGCATACACAGACAGTCCATAGAGTGCAGGCAGGTAGAGAGCACACAAGCACACGCACGTTGGCTGTGACCATGAAGGTCGTCATGCAGATTTTGCACTTGAGGTTCTCCTTATCGGCCGCCATTTTGCCCTTGTTGGCGTCGTGGTTTTTCTGCTTCTGGTCCTTAAGCTTCTTTGCGAGGTTGCGCTCGCGCGCCGTCGCCGACTTTTGTCCGTTGCCGCCGCCCATTGTCTCCGTCGCTCAGGAGTCTTGTTACTTGGAGCTGCTTGACGTCGGCGGTTGGTGGCCACGTGGAAAAATGAACGAATGGCGTTTCATGGCGTAGAAATGGAGGTCGCGCGAAAGTAGCGCGAACGAAATGTAGCGTGAAGGTCGTCCGATGAATACGGGGACACGAAGAGACGCGAGCATAATGAACCCTGATACCTCACCACCACCCCATTCAACCATGAACAGGGAGACAGGTTGACAAGAGCACACAGAGTATGAGTTGCAAAGTGGTGCCAATGTGCACATGCAAGTGCTCCTGTCCAAAGCCTCGACCTCCTAGCGCACCGCCTATCGCGACGAATGCGCCTCCAGTTCCCACGCACCACCACCTCCATCACAACCACCACCAACAGCAAGTCCGCACGCTCAACAAACCTTCTCATGTTCAACAACCACGTGTATCGGAGCCGCTGGCACTCTTGCAGCTCAAAGTGCGCGCGCTCGACAAGTACAAGACCAACTACGAGCTGCTCTGCAGTCAGCTCGAGGAGCTCAACGCGCAGATCGGACTCCAACTCGAGCAGCACGAAGCCGACGTATCGACACTCCACACGACCATTACCCAGCTCGAGAGTGCGAACCGCGAGCTCGAGAGTGCGCTACACGAGAACCAAGCGCTGCTCGTTGCGCACCAGCACGCGGCCCAGCAGGACCGCGCGTACTCGGAGCGCGTCCACTCGCAGCTCGCGACAGCTGCAGAGGTGCTGAAAGCCACTGAGAAACGCGTCGAGAGCAAGGAACAGGAGCTCCAGGGACAGGTAACTGCACTGGAGCAGCAGCTCATTGCGAGTAAGAAGGTCACTAGCGAGCTCGAGAGCCTCTACGCTCGCCTCCAGGAGCAAGTCGACGCCTCAGAGCGCCTCTCGACTGCCAAGCTCGACGCTGCAGCGCACAAGCGCGAGCAGCTCCAGCTCAAGTGGCAGCGCCAGGTCGAAGCGCTGACCAGAGAGACTGCAGCGCTGGCGGCAGAGAACGAAGCGCTCGCCTGCGAGCTTGAGGCGCAGCGTGCAGCAGGACGAGGGGCCAAGAAGCAGCACGCACAGCTCGTGGCTGAGAACGAGACACTCCGGAAGCAACTCGGCGCTGTGCGAGGCGACGTCGAGAGTCTCGGAGCCATGATCGACCAGCAGAAGCAAGCGGTGGCAGTCGCTGACCAGCGGCAGAGTCGATACAAGAAACAGCTCAAGCAGAGCGAGCTCGCTCTTCAGCACGCAACTCGGCACGCTGACGACGTACAGAGGGACCTAGTGCTCACAGGCGAAGCGCTCGTGCACCAGAACGCCAGTGTGGACACGTTGCAAGCGGAACTCCGGGCTGCGAAAGCTCAGTGCGAACAACAGCGGCGCGAGCTCGAGAACAGCCAACGCCGACTTGACGAGCTCGCCGCTCAGGTCAGCGGCTTGGAGACTGAGCAAGCGAGTGCGAAGCGCAAAGCCGACGACGCCGAGCGCGTGCGCACGCGAGTGTATCGCAAAGAGCTCGAGCAGATGCGGCAGCTACTTGCAGCGAACCACGAGAAAGCGGCCGAGTCGTCGAGAGACGTACGCGCACTCAAACAAGAGCTTGTGGGCGTCCAGGAGGTGCTGCACGACTACCGAAGTCGCCAGGACACGTGGCGCAAGTACATTTGTGCGGCGGAAGGCGAGTGGGAAGAGCACACGAACGCGGTTCGATCAGCAGAGCTACAGGGAGCCGGTCGGGCGGAGGAGTCTGCGCTCAAGTGCGCAATCATGGAGCAAGTCGCAGCGGCCGAGAACGTGGCGGTAGAGGCTCTAACGAGAGCGTCTGGCAGGAGCCGGTCGACAGCATGGACGACGAAGAAGAAGCCACCAATTTGAAACGCGATCCGACCGTGTTACTTGGTCTTGGAGGTGCTGTGGGTGCGGCTCACGAGCGTCTCGTACCGTGTCTTGAGTCGGTCGAACTCGTGGCGCAAGAACTGGTTCTCGTCCTGCAAATCCTGCACTTCGAGCGTGTGTTCTTGGCTCGTGGGGCTGTTATGGTCGTCTAGTTGCAGCGGTGGCTGCTGCTGGAGCTCGTGCAGACGGTTCGTGAGTGCAGCGATCTGGTCCTCTTTCGCCTTGATACTCTCTCGAAACGCTCGTCGGAGCGCGTCGGCTTCCGCACTCGTCAGTACACTCCCTGATGCTGCCTGCGAGCGGTGGCTATGGCTCGAGCTGTCGGAAGACGAGTGCGAGCTGGAGCCGATCATGGATCCTCCGCCTCGACCGACTGCTGGTATGCCAGTCTTTCTCTACACACACACCTCGCCATGGTCAAGGGAATGGTCGACAAGACCAACCGAGAGCAGCAGATCTTGACTGGCAACGCCCACACCGCACCGGAATGCGAGAGACCAGAGCCGCGTCGTCTGCGAGCGCCGGTAGCATCGACGGCATCATCGGTGGCTGCTGCTGCTTGGCGTGGCGAAGCTGCCGATCCTTGTCCTCGAGTTGCAACTGCAGCGCCTTCACGACTTCCTGAAGCCGCTCTTTCTCGGCCTAGCTCGTCATCATCACACGCACAAGCTCACATAGTGTTCGGTCTCCTAGTGTCTGTCGCGAGAGACGACTCACGATGCGCGTGCTCGCTTGCGAAGGCTACGCACACACGCACCGCCATGACTCGGTACTGCGAACCCTCGCTCAGCGCGGGCATCCCGGAGACGGTTGGTGGCTGCTGCTGGCGCTTATACTCGGTGACGAGACTCCGGAGCCGCTCCAGTTCAGCTGCCATCTCGGACCTCGGCGGTCCGCCACCACTGAACTGGTCCGTGCCACTCACGCTCTCGGCCGTACGTGCTCGCTTGGCCTCCTGCACCCGTCCTTTCCACGTCTCGAGCTGCTTCTGGAGCGCGTCGATGAGCGCGTCGTCGTTCCGGGACTTGTCTACCAGCACCTGGAGCTTGCTCCGACTCTCCTGTTTCTCCTTCTCGAGCGTCAGCGTGCGCGATTGAACCGCCTCGAGCTTCTTGGCCTGGTGCGCGAGTCGCTCCTGGAGCTCGTCGCGCTCCAGCGAGAGCTTGTCGACGAGCCGCTGACGCTGAGCTTGCTGGCCAGAGAGGTCCTGCCGCGCTCGTGCGTCGACGTTGTGGTGGCTCTGAGTCGCTGAACCAGCAGGTTGGTCAGTGCTTGAGCCACCCGACCGTATTGTAAGCAGCTCGGCTTCGAGCTTCTGCACCTTCGCTTTGAGCATCACTATCTGCTGCGCGCGGCCGCGTTTGCCGCCACCAGCGCTCTCGCCGTCAAGGAGTTCGTCCAGCGCGACACTGTCGCCTACCTCCCGCTGGAGTGCACGCTGGAGCTTCTTAAAGTCGAGCTGGAGCTTGTCGTGCTTCGTTCGGAGCTCATCCAGCTTCTTCTTTGTCGACGTGTCAGCACTGGCTGGGATCGCGTGGGTTGAGGACGCGTTCTGCCGCTGCTCTCTGTCGTCATCCGCTTGGACTGCGGTCCCTGAGACTGGGAGCGGCGCATTGCCAGCCGCAGCCAATGCGCGGGCCTGGATCCGAGCCGCTTTGAGCTTGAGCGTCTCGACCTCTCGCTCGAGCTGTTGCTTGGCGCTCTCTGATAGTTTACACTGCCGCACTGCGTCGACAGCGAGCTGCTTCTCGCGCTGTAGAGACCGCTTGAGGTGGCGAAGAGTCTTCGCCTGGTGGACGATCTTTGCATCGCGAATGTCCTTTCAAAGAGAGAGAGAGAAGGGATGAGACGAGAGGCGTGAGAGATGTCTCCATCCATAGCAGTCAATAGAACGTACAAGGTCGCCACTCTCGCCTCGCTCGAGCAGGAGCTCTTGGAGCGCTTCCGGGTCCAACCCTGGTACAGGAGCGAGCGCTTCCAGCTGGACCTGCAAGCTGAAATGGACGACGCACACAGCGCTTGAGCCGACAGCCGACACCCACACTCCGAGTCCTCACGTGTTGACCAACGTACAGTTTGATCTGTCGCTTAAATTTGGACGCTTGCGCAGCGAGTGTCGCGTTCGCGTTCGTGAGCTGCTGGATGTCGCCCACACCGTCCCACTTGAACTCGCCCTGGAACGTTGCAGCCACTGCTGCTGGTCCAGCTTGCCGAGCCTTAAGACCTCCCGGTACATTGTTGTGGTCATCATCGTCGTTGTTGTCGTTCTCTTGATCCGAGTGGTTATGACGACGATGTGCCGCTTTGTTCTGCGGCGAACTGTACGATGGGAGAACTCGGTTCACGCTGCTGCTCTTCTCTTCGTCGTCTTCGGACGACGAAGAGCTCTCGTCCTCAAACTGCGGCATCACGAGAGCGTCCTACCGAAGCAGTTGTCAGTCCGAGCCATCGATCACTTATTGAGCTAGAGTACCTATACGCAATGCGGCGCAATGCTGCCACACCTGCACTGTGCCGTCCTCGGGTCGCCGCATGGTCACGTCGATGAGTTTGCGGCCGTCAGCGAGCACATGCACGCGAGTGCTTTCGACCTCCATCGCGCTGCTACCCGGGCTCTTCCGGAGCAGCGGTGCGCTCGGCTTCTTCAGCATGGCTCCGTATTAGAGGCGGCACTGATGCAACCAACATCACAACACCCCATATATAGAGATTTGCTCTTTATATAAGAGCAAGTAGTGTGATCTTGAAAGGGAGTGACTTTTCAAGATTGTTTCACATGACTGAGCAACGGAGTCGCCTATTGCTATAAGCCGAGTTGCGCGGAACTCATGCTTGAATCAATGTGGTCACATTCATTGGCTTCAGCTCCAGCATTGATACTAGCCCTTGCTCCAGCTCCAGCTCCAGCTCCAGCTCCA
>JAASFJ010000776.1:0-15795 GCA_023333755.1 Globisporangium uncinulatum
CTTCTTCCGTCGTCCCAGTCGTAACGTCATGCGTCTTCTTCTCCTTCGCCAGCTCTTCCTCCACCGACACGACACACAACCCCATCACACGCCTTCAGCTTTGAAATCGCGTCATCCGCTTCCAAAAGCGCCCGTGTAGAGCCCAAGGCGACGACAACGGCAACGCCAGCAGCCTCCCTTCCTGTCTGTCTGTGACACCCCAACGCTCCCCGACGCTCTACAGGAACTGCGCCATCCAGCGGAAGCCGTCGGCATAGCCCATTCGGCGCACGACCGAGCACATGTACAGTTCAATCGGGCGGATGCTCGCGTCCTTGTCGCCGCGCGCCTCTTTGCCGTACGTCTCGTAGAGGCCGAGCGCATTGCGCAGCTCGTCCTCCGACGCCGCACGCGCCACGTCAATCTTGTTCCCAAGCACAAGGAACGGCACGTTCGCGAGCTCGTCGTAGCCCAGCAGCGTGTCTAGTTCGCGCTTCGACTCGGGGAACCGCTCGCGGTCGAGCGCGTCGACGACAAAGACGACGCCGTCCACGGTCGCAAAGTAATCCCGCCACAGACGACGCGCCGTCTCGTGGCCGCCGAGGTCGAATGTGCGCAGACGGAGCTTGCCAATGATCAGCTCCTCCGAGTCTGTTTCGTTCATACAGACAACCAGTCAGCCTTGCCAGTCATTACAACGCTATCAGCGCCATGGTCGACTAGCGAACGCACTCGGGTGGAGCGTCGGCTCGTGGACGGCAACGCGGTCGTCCTTGAGCATGTGGAGCAGCGTGGTTTTGCCGGCATTGTCGAGTCCGAGGAAGAGAATCTTGGCGTTCTTGTGGTACAGGCCTGCGCTCACAAACCAGACAACCACAGCACAAATCGTGTGTCTTGCGTCAGCCCAGTCCCTCCTCCTCCACGCATGTCCTAACACACGACCACCTTCACACGCGATCTTCCACCAACTACCACCAAACTACCACCAAACTACCACCAAACTACGCCCTTCTCAGCCAAGCAAACACGCACCGAGGTAGCCGAGCACGCCGTAGAACCAGTCGAAGATGAACATGGTGGAGCTGGTGGGAACAGAGACGTGTGGCGGGCTGGAGCGAGAGCTGGAGCCTGCTGCGCGGCTGAGGCTGTGGCTGCTTTTTACGAGTGGGAACGCCGAAGTTTTTCTGACCGCACTTGAGCGAGACGAGATGAGAGAAAAAAACCGCCCTAGAGGGGCGCTTTGTATGGAGAATTGTAAGGGCCAGCGATCTTTTGGCGCAAGTATGGGGAGAAAGGGGATCCATCCAAAAGTGGCCGCGTGGCGCGTTAATAACATGGGTTGTGAAGTACTGCATTCGACATGCCAGCACGATTTTACATGCTGGTTGAAAGCGAGCTGCTCGCACGATTCTACAGCTGGATTTTCGCCTCGAACGAAATCCTCACCAAAATTATTTACAACTCGACAATAAATGTTTATGTCAATATTAGGCATCCAACTTCCAAAACTACAAGTATGATCACGATACTCCGAACCCGTCACAGTTGCACACTTTCACCTGCAGGCCCAGCAAGCCCAAGCGAGTGAGCGAGTATGCGTCGCCGCGGTGTCGGCATCGGCGCCGTGCGCAAGAAGCAGGAGACCGCAAAGCAGTTTACGGAGGTGGGCGACCAGCTCGCTGAGTCGCAGCTGGCGCACGTGAGCGCACAGCTCGAGTCCTTCAAGACCAACCTCGAACAGTTTGCGCTCAAGTACAAGAACAACATCAAGAAGGACCCCGAGTTCCGCAAGCTTTTCCAAATCATGTGCGCGCGCATCGGCGTCGACCCGCTCGCCTCAAAGAAGGGATTTTGGTCCGAGCTGCTCGACGTCGGCGACTTTTATTACGAGCTCGCAGTGCAGATCATTGAGGTCTGCATCCTCACCCGGTGCGTTCCAGAGTGTGTGTATACTGTATGTCTGTCTGTGTGTGAGTATGGTTCGCATGCTTCTTACCCGACACGCCAATGTATCCACTACTGGTATTATATTGACTCGCTATAGCCCAAAGAACGGCGGTCTCATCGGCATGAGCGACCTATTGCGGCTCCTGGCAAAGAAGCGGAGTGCCGGGATGCAGGTAAGAGGGGGTTACTCCCGTCAGTCGATACGCAGCACTCGCTTGTCTGCACCCTACAAAAAAGCGCGTGTGCTGACGCTTGAATCTCGCTGTCTGCGGTAGAAAATCACGGACGACGACGTGAAGCGTGCGGTGAAGAAGCTGAGCGTCCTTGGCGAGGGCTTCCAGCTCATTGACATGGAGGAGCGGACGATGGTGCGAAGCAGAGATGAGAGACGTTGAAAGTGGGTGGCGTCACGCGCTCTTACAACTGCGCGGCTGTGGTGTCGTGTCGCTCGTCAGATCGTCACTGTGCCGATCGTGTTGAGCCAGGACCACGCGACGATTCTCTCGCTGGCGCAGAACACTGGCGGGATGGTGACTACAGGCATCTTGGCACGTGAGCTCCGGTGGGAGAAGAAACGGAGCATGCTGGCGCTGAACGTGCTGCTGCGCGAGGGCATGACGTGGGTGGACGAGCAGGTGCGGATCCGCTCTCTTTCTCTCTCTTGTGCGGACTGGGCGGTTGATTAATGAACTGGTGAGCGTCTCACCACTCTGGCGTGCTTTCTGCTGCAGACGAACGAGCCGTCGTACTTTTTCCCGAGCATTACGCTCTCTGGCACGTACACGTAGCCGTAGCGTGCGAACTCAGGAAGGTGTCGAGACGGTCACAGTTACGCAACATCTGCATATCGTACTTAAGCGAACCGCAATGTACAATCAATTCTCCGTTTTGAGCTGCTCGATTCGTTCAATTCGGTCAACAACATGGGGAGAGCCAAGTTCGAGTGCGAGTACTGCCACAAGTCGTTCGAGGACTCGCAGGAGGCGCGCAGGCGGCATTTTCAAGGCCGCAACCACCGCGCAAACGTCAAGCTCTATTACGACAGCTTTGAAGGTGCGTTGGGCTCCCCAAGCGGTGCCCACAGCTGCGCTACCACCACCGCTTCTCACGCTTGCAGTGCAC
Source organism: Globisporangium uncinulatum (assembly GCA_023333755.1). Taxonomy (NCBI): domain Eukaryota; phylum Oomycota; class Peronosporomycetes; order Pythiales; family Pythiaceae; genus Globisporangium; species Globisporangium uncinulatum. The sequence continues at coordinate 3,049 of JAASFJ010000776.1, forward strand.
ACTCCAGACCAAGCGCAGCGCTCCGCTGCTTCCGCCACGGCGCCTGCTGCGTGGGTCGCCCCCGCGCTTCCTGCGCCTCCTACCCCAGTGTTCGACATGCACCTGCTGCCGCCATCAATGATCCCACCTCCACCCGACGCGTTCCTATACAAGCGTGCGGACTGGGGCTGACTGACTACTGTAATTGACGTATCACACACACTCATGGTTGCGAAGGGGAATTTCTTAGGCGTGGCATTTGCTTTTGTGGGCAATCTAAAGCGGCGGGTTTGTGCTTGCACGAGGAAGCAAGCAACTACACCTAGTTATTAGCGCGAGGAGGAGGAGGAAGCGGAGGAAGCGGCGCTTGCTGGCGCGGGCGACGAAACACACACGCAGACGTCACAGACACAACGTGCGGCGGCCGCGGCTCCTACCCACCGCGCATCCACGGGTGCGTCGCGATCTGCTCGACCGTCAAGCGGCGGGCCGGGTCGTCCACGACGAGCATCTTCATCATGAGGTCGCGCACGCTCGGCGAGATGTGGTGCATCCCCCACGAGTCGAGCATCTCGCCCATGCGGCCGCGCGCAATCATTTGGAAGCGCGGGTCCGCGTCGTCCGGTCGCTCGAACGGCGGCGCGCCGGTGACCATGATGAACAGCATCACGCCAGTCGACCAAATGTCCGCTGAAAAGCCGTTGAACGGGACCTGATTCCGGTAAATCTGATCCCATCAGACGAATGGGTGTGAGCACTGAGCACTCGAGTGGGAGTTTCCAGTTACAAACACATCTGCGCGGACTGGGAACGAACCTCTGGCGGCATGTAGAAAATCTTGCCGACCGCGCCAGCTGGTGGGAGCGAGTACGTCATCCCGTGCGAGTCCACGGGGATGCCGATCGACAGCCCAAAGTCGATAATCTGTTACGATAAACAGCCAGTCGCTCAGTCAGTCAGACGCCCACACGAAACAGAGACAAGAGAGGGGAGGATGAGACTGCCACAGACACGCACCTTGGACACGTTTCCGTCCAGCAGCACGTTCTCGAGCGACATGTCGCGGTGGCAAATGTAGCGGCTCTGGAGGTACGACAGCCCAGCGAGCACCTGCGTGAACCAGTGGCGGCACTCCAACTCGTCCATCGCACCGCCGCTCTCGACGACCGAGAAGAGCTCGCCACCATTGCAGAACGGCAACACCGCGTAGATAAAGTCCGGATCGTGTAAGCACTCAATCTGCGCAAGTAGCAGATGAGTAGTAGCGTCAGCATCCCTTCTCTTAGTCTCCCAGTCTCCCAGTCTCTTAGTCTCTCCGTCACACCCACCAGTGTCAGCACGTTCTCGTGCCCGGGACTCGACAGATACTGCTGTGCTGCGAGCTCCACGAGCGGGTTCTCCTGCAGGTTCCCCTCTTCAATGATCGCCTACACAGCACCGTCACGTGAGTTTAACGTCGTCATACTTCTCCCCCTTTTTCCCGAACAAACACACCCACACCCACGCGTACCTTGCTCATGACCTTGATCGCGACCTCAAAATTCGTGCGTAGAAACGAGCCATTCGGAGTCATGTGCAGGCGCACCGCGTGCTTGACCTTGCCGTAGATACACTTGCGGAGCGTCCGCACAAACTCGTAGACGTGGCCCGAGCCGGAGAAGAGGCAGAGCACAATGCCGACGCCCTCGATCTGGCAGCGGCGCAGCTCCGCGTTCATAAAGTGCACCTCCTGCGGGATTGGCGAGCAGAGACCGTTGTGGTCGTACTGCTCGGAGCCGGTCCGGAAGACGTCGTCCGAAGCGCTGATACCGAGCGCCTGGAGCTGCTTCCTGAGCTCGTCCGACATGCCACCAGCGCTCGCTTGCGCGTGCATGGCTGCTGCTCCTGGGAGGCGGCGGAAGGGAGCTCGACCGGCGGTGGCGGTGGCGGTGGTGGTGGTGGGTGGACAGCGGACGGGAGGTGCGTGCGAGCGACAAGAGGCTGGCCGTCGCCCACGCGTGCTCAGCTGCTTCAGCGCACGAACGAGACTGGCGGGGAGAGAAAGAGAGAGAGAGAGGAGGAGAAAAAACAGAAGCACAGCTCCACGTTTTGTGGTGGACTTGATTTGTGCACGTGGCGCTACTGAACTTGAAAGAAGTATAGTCTGCTGCACACAAAATCGTGTCACGTGGCTCCGCTACCGAAAAATTGCAGTAAAGTGCGAAGGCTGGGAAGTTCGAAAATATTCGCTGCAGTTGCCAGTGGTGGATTCGTCTCGATACAATGCAACAGCGGTCCAATGACGGCTCGATCTCTCGCCAGAAGACCCCGAATCCTCCGCCGCTCGCGCCATGCCATGCCATGCACACGCACTCGCTCGCTCGCTCGTTCTGTTGTTTGTCGAGTGGAAGATTCACCGTTGGTGACCAACTGGATCTTACGCGGTCATCCGATGTGCATTGAGGAGATCATCAAGAGAGCAAGCGGTGGTTCGCAAAGGCGGACCGCCGCTGTGCTGGTGAGTATCGTTTGTCTTTCGTTCCCCTAGTTGCTGGCCCTGCCTGCAGTGACGCCAGGTGCATCGCTCCTTGTGCCCCTGCTCTCTGTCGCGCTGCCTACCATACGCCGCTCACGAACATACGTGCTCTCGTAACGACGCAGGCTCGCTTTTCGCGACGTCGTCCCGCCAAAGCCAGCGTGGTGAGATTTTGCTCGGCACCACATGGCGCTCGGCGACAGGATCGTGTCCTATCGGCCTCCTCTAATCGCAGATTGGTTGCCCAACGTACGCTTGCGCTGTGGTGTGTGCCATCCATCCAATCTGGCAGTCCTCAGATCGTGTGGTTCTCTTGGTTGTTGTGGTGAATCGTGTGCTCGAGTCTCACTTGACTGAATTGAGTCGAACAAGGCGACGAAGTCGCTCGCCTGGTTCGATAGCACGATTGCTGCATGTGTGAACGACGCGGCGGAGTCGACAGGCATTGATCACTGCCAACTCCACCATGGAGAGTGATGGCTTGGAAGTGTCGGCTGAAGCAGCAGCCCGGACCCGGAGATCGTCAACCTTTTATCACCTCATACCGACATGAGTAGAGCTCTTCGACCTTTGTGCGGCCCAAACGCTTGCAACGAACACCACAGGAGTACCACTACCACCACCACCACTTGGCCACGATCTTTTCAACATGAAGGAGAGAGGGAGGAGGAAGGTCAGATCCGAAGTCAAGCAAGTGACGCTTCACCTCACAAGACGCCACTTCGGAAGACAATCTCTTCCTCGACTTCACATCTCCATCACCAGTTCGTCAGCAGCACAGATGCGACCTCGACGCAGCAGCACCAGCAGAGCTGGACAGCTACATCACAGCACAGTCTCAATCGTACTGTTATGGGGCATCGTGTTCGCTTTACCCGCCAGCGCCGAGTGCTGGCGACGAGAGGACGGCTCAGAAGTCTGCGCACCCGACCCGCTCGCATGGCGCGTCATGTCGTGGTTCTGGCTTGCGGCGCTCGTCGCTGTGTTCGGCTTCTTGTGCTGTCGCGACTGCTTCTATTCCAACTGCTGCTGCTGTTGCAAGCGGAAGAAGCAACGAACGCAAGACGGAGCTGTCAACGACGACAAGGACAGCGCCGTCGAGATTCGCGACGACGACGGTGCCCTCACGGAGCCTCTGTTGCCGCAGCCGTTGGGCAAGCGAGCTGCAGTGTCCACGACGACCATGAGCAAGCACCAGCTGCTCACGCACTGGCCCATGCCGAAGCCCAAGTACCGGTACTTGGATCCATGAAACCTGAGCTCCCATGATGATAAAGCAAAGTTGGACCAAGCGTCCACGTTGAAAGTGGAGCCACCACACAAGATCGACGTCCGCTACTGCTGCTCTACGCTGCCAATGTCGGTCTCGCTACCAGCAACCGCGTTCGGGTCTGCGTAGATGAGCTGTGCGTACGGGTCCGCGGCCTCGCTCTCGCCCCCGTCGACGCTGTACTGGGCACTCGTGTCCGGGTACGACGCGACAGTGTCGCCGTCGATACGCTGGCGCTTGTTCGCGGTCGTGGTCGCTGGCAGCGCGTACTGCGTCGGGTACGCGAACGCCGCGTCCTGCGTGCTCATGCCGTTCGCCTGCACCATCGCAACGACTGCGTCGTGGTCCGAGCGCTGGGCCGCCTTCTTTGCGACCGGGTTCGGGTCGTCGAACGCCCAGCGGATGTTGAGCACTTCGTCGTGCGCGAGCGCTTGGTTCCCCATCGCTTCTTTCGCAAACTCCGCGCTCGTGCGGTGGCGGTAGCGCACAAAGCAGATCGAGAGCCGGTGGATGACGTTCACGCTCTCAACTTCGCCCCACTCGTCAAAGTGCGTTGCGACGGTCGCTTCCAGCTGCTTCGGCTTCTCGACGCCGCTCTTGAGCCCACCGACGTACAACGTCCGCGAGTTGCGCGTAAAGTTCCCAACGCCCGACATGTCGTCCCGGTCCGTCGCGTGGCGTTCGCGTCCAAAGCAGTCGTGCATCATCCCAATGCGCGCTTCGTCCGCCATGGTCGGGACGCGGTGGTAGTAGTTGCACTCGGGCCCGCGGGCACACATCCCGCGAGCAAAGTGGACGCAAAAGTACCGGTTCGCTTTGCTCACAACGTCTGCTTTCGTCCGCCCCGCGTCAGTTGCAAGCACGCACCGCGTCGCCGCGGGCTCTTTCCCGCGCTCGTTCGCCCAGTGGTCGCCAATGTACTTGTCGTACCAGATGTTGTACTCGTGCGCGCCTTCGAGGTGCGTGTTCTTGCTCGGCATGTGCTCCAGCTGCTTGCGTGCGGGGCGAGCGAGGAACGTCGCGTTCTGCTCCTCGTACCGCTTGGCGTTGTCGTCGCCCGCGCGACCGCGTCCGAACCACCCCGTCGCTACACACATAGTGTTTGTTAGTACGCAGTGGTCATTCCCCCTTCTTCTCACCCTCTCGAGACCGACGCACGCACCGTGCGGGGCGGCGCCCATTTCCGCTGGTCGCTCCCACTGCGTCGCGCCCGAGACGGCGTTGTAGTAGTAAATCTTGCTGGACGCTGGGTCGAGCGCTTCACGCCACGTGTGCTCGGGCTGCTGCGCCTGCGTTGTCACGAGCGCGTCCGGCATCACGACTTTCTTGGCGCGGCAGCGCTGGCAGCGCTGGCGACGCGCGTAGTTTTCGCTGCGGCACTCGGCGCACACCCAGTTTTTCTCGTACACGGCGTACGCGGCGCCGGGCTCACCCAGCGTCCCCACGGCCGTGAGCTTCCTCGGCAGCTCGCCTCCTCCTCCTGCGCCGCGTTTCATGGCTGCTGGATAATGTCTGGTGAAGCGGATATTCGCACTAAAAGTGAGCACTTTGGTGTTAACCGCCTCCAGTTTTTTCTAAAAATCGTTTTGAAATGCACTGCTAGTTTGATTGATAACAACAGTGCAACGTGATGGCCATTGATGGCGAGTGGCAGCTCGTGACACGCAAAGCGAAGCAACCGAACGCGAACGCGAACGCGAACGCGAAGGCGAAGAAGGCGACAACCGCGGGGTTTGCGTACAAAGACGACGGGCGCCGCCAGAGCCGCGAAAGCAGCGACAGTACGAGACGCGACGCGATCTGCGAGCGGGTGGCGCGCGTAGCTGCTGCTCTGCGCACCGACGACCTGGTGCAACACACGGTGCTTGCGATAGCGAACCACTGGCGACTGCAGGGCAATCGAGAAGGCGCAGCGGACTCAGAAGCCCCCGAGTCCGAAGTGCACGTCGTGAGCTACGGACTCGGGAGCTTCTGCGTCGCGTCCAATGCCGTTTACCAGCTCGCGTTCGCTTACGCGCTGCGAGAAGCGCTGGCGGTGAACGCCGCTGTTCGTGTGACAGAGATCTTTGACCCCGTGATGAACGAGGTGCGGAGTTTTGGGCGAGAGAGTCGTTAAGTGCGTTCCTGTGCGGTGCGCACTTAGTCGCTGACACCTTCGCGGCCGTTGGACGTCTGGTACACACCTCTTCTCTTCCTCTCTCTCTCTCTCTAGACCGACGTGGAGATCGCAGCGCACTTTGGCTTCCAGACCATCCCAACGAACGAGTGCGGGCAGCGCTCTGTAGCTGCGAGAACCGTATTCTTTATGCCGCACTGCCCACGAACTCTCTACGAGAACGCCCTCGCGAGCAACTGGAGCGTGGACGCGCTCTCGGACATTGTCGTCGTCGGCAACAGGTGCGTCACCCGTCGTCCGTCGCTTCCTACTAGCGCCTATGTGCGTCAGTCGAGTGACTGACTGGCTGACCTTTCCTCTCTATGCCACAGCTTCGAGGCGTACAGCGACCGCGTCATCAGTGCGTCCGAACGCAGTGAGAGTGCACTCGTACGCGTCCGGCCGTACGTGTCCGAGACGCCAATGCGCACGTCGCTGGCCAAGTCCCACGACGCGTTCGCGCAGTACGAAGCCGCGTTCAACGACCTCAGGTGCGGTCGATGCCCGCTCTCTGTCAATGCCGCAGCCACGCACGTCACAGTCACTCCTACATACTCCTTCTGTATCTGGTGGAATAATGGACCACTGACCCCTCCCTCCCTTCCTCTGGTGCTGCCCCACCAGTGTGCACGTGTTCCCACCCGCACAAGCGCGCGAAGCGCTACAGAACGAGCCGCTCGGTGTCTGTATGGCCGCAATCGCAGGCTCACAGCCCGTGGATAGTGGCGAACTCGTCACATCGCAGCTCCTCCTGATCGCAGCAACGACGACGCGTGAAACGGCGACAGGAAACGACGAAACCGCCGCCGTCTAATCCGAAATAGCTCCGGACCCTCACCACGTCCCCACGTCTCTCTCTCAGTCTCTCACCGCATGCTTGGGGCTGTCGAGTCGAGCATCTCGGGGACTCGGCCCGTCACTTCCCGATCGCCCGTCCCTCCCTCTCTCCACCGCACGTCCATCCCCTGCTGCTTGCGACGGAGAAGGACCCTCGGGCTTCTCCCCTCCCCTCCCCTTTACGATTCCCACACTCCTCAACTCGGCCTTCCCTGCCGCGTCCTGCGCCATGACATTCGGCAAGTGCATCGGCGGTGAGTCCGAGCGCGTGTTCGCGTCACCCTCTGCGCGTGAGATGCCGCCTGGGAAGCTCAAGATGCGCCAGTTGCTCGGCTGGACGACGCGACACAGCAGCAGTCGGAGCAGCGCCATGCCGCCGGCGTCGCCAAACCAGCTGGTCCAGAGTCCCAAGAGTCCCTCCGTCGTGCGCGACACCAAGACCACTGCTGTCGGCACGCCACCAGTGCCACCAGTGCCTTTTAAAGTACGTTTGCTTGGCAGACACGTGTGCTGTCCATGGCGCCTACCGCAGATCTAGACGACGTCACTCACGTCTCGACGCTTGGATGACTGTAGGAAGTGCGACCTAGTGTCGACGTCACTACGAACAAGACAAGAACGAACGCAGTGGACGGCACTGACGACTCGAAGGCACCGGAAGAGAAGCTCGCAGCCCCACTAGCGCCGCCTTCATCCAAACAACAACAACAACAACAACAGGGAGAGCTCATGGCGCACAAGAACGACGATGACGCGAACCAGCACGAACACCAGTGTCGACAGGAAGTTGCGCTCACGCCACCACCACCACCGCCGCCGAGCGTCGTGTACCGCAAGGGCGAGAAGAGCTTCTTAGACTTCCATCAGCACTACGCAATCACGCGCCACCTCGGCGAGGGCTCGTACTCGACTGTGAAGCAGGTGACGCACCGGCAGAAAGGAGGCTTCTTTGCGTGCAAGATCGTCGACAAGGCCGCGCTCTCGGCCGTCGACCGCGCGGCCCTGAGCCAAGAGGTGCTCGTGCTCTCGCGCGTGAGCCACGCCAACATCATGCGGCTGTACGAAGTGATCGAAGACGACAGCAAGTGCTACCTCGTCACAGAGCTCGCGGAGCACGGCGACTTGTTCGACAAGATCGTGAAACAGGGCAAGTTTCCTCAGCGAGAGGCGCAGAAGGTCGTCGGTGCGCTCACAGAGGCGCTCGCGTACTGCCACGCAAAGCACATTATCCACCGCGACATCAAGCCCGAGAACGTGCTGCTGAGCGGCGAGAACGTCAAGCTGTGCGACTTTGGCTTTGCCAAGCAGCTCTGCGACGCCCACGAGCTCTCGGTCGACTCGTGCGGTACGCCCGGGTACGCGGCACCGGAGATTCTGGACGGCAAGCCGTACGGACTCGAAGTCGACATCTTTAGCCTCGGAGTCGTCACGTACATCATGCTGTGCGGCTACCCGCCGTTCCCGATGAAGCTCTCGCAGTTGCGCACGCACCGCTTCAACGTGCGGTTCCCATCCAAGGACTGGGGCCACGTCGCCCCGAGTGTGAAGGAGCTGATTGCCCAGATGCTGCACATCACGCCGAGCCAGCGACCGACTGCCGCGGATCTGCGTGCGCACCCGTGGGTTCAGCAAGGCCGCGCGATCCTCGACCAGCTGCGCCACGAAGCCGAGGAGCGCAAGCGGCTCGCAGACCTCACGCGCAAGCAGCAGACCGCCGACAGTATCCGCAAGAAGCTCACAATGGGCGGCTTTGAGGTCGTCAAGTACGGCCGCAACGGGCTGCCGCACCGCACGAAGCTCCGATTCTCGAACGACGCGCGGTCAGTCACGTGGCAGCCAAAGCTCTTGAAGCGGAGCTTGCTGCGGTACCAGAACGCACGGAGCTTCACGAGCCTCTTTGGGCTCGCGAAAGAGAGCAACAACAACAGTACGAGCCAGCCGCAGCTCCATGCGCACCCGCAAGTGGACCGCTTGAGTGCCTGTGACGGAGCTGTCGGGCGACGCAGCGAGTCGGCCACGCACGGCGTTGACGACGACCGGAGCGAGCACCACCGCGGCAGCTCGCTCTCGAGCACCGGCAGCAACTCGAGCAGCGCGAGCACGGCGTCGAACTCGAGCGTAGGCGAGAAGAAGCTCTGGTGGAAAGCGTTCCGGCGAGACCGGGGGAAGGCCGAGCGCACCGCGAGCGGCGGCTTCTCGCTCTCGTTCTCTGGTCCGTCGGCAGCGTCGTTCGACCGGACGCGGGCGTGTGAGGCAAACGACGCAACTGAAAGCGGTCGGCCGTCAGCAAGGACGAATGGCGGCTTCGACGCGCCTGACAAGCTCGACGACGCGATCAACCTGAGCGACATCCGCAGCATGGCCGCGGGCGACCAGTCCGAGTTCTTTGCCGCGCACAAAGCGAACCTCCCGACCGGCTGCAAGCGCGCAGTGGACCCGGGCTGCGTGCTGTCGATCACGACGCGCTTCCGGGAGCTCCACCTCGAGTTCCCGAACGCAGAGACCCGGGACGGCTTTGCGTTCCTGCTCGAGCAAGCGACGCTCCCGTTACAGCGCAAGGCGGCGCCACCCGAGCGCCTCCGGTACGCGGACGCGACGCGCCACTCGTCGTCGAGCGACAAGGAGGGCGACAACAGCACGGAGTTTGAAGACGCGCGCCAATTCGCCATAGCGAACGACCACGACCACGACAACTACGACGACGACGACGACGAGGAGGACGAGACGACAGACGCGTCCGAGTCCGCCGACAACAACGCGACCGAAAGTGAATGAAATGCGTTCTATACCTGTCGTTTCCACCTCTCTCTCGGATGTCACGAAGGCTGTGTCGCTGTCGTTCGTCGACGCACTTCGTCTCCACTCCTCATGTCCCTCTCTAACTTACTTGCGACTTCGTGCTCTTACGTCTCGGCGTCGACGCAGGTGACACCACGTCAGTCTCTGCGTCAGACGCCGACCACACGTCGCCACTGGGAGGCGGACGACGAAGGATCGACGGGAGCCGGAACACATTCTTTCGTCGCGCGACCACAACTTGTCGGCTAAAGACTGACGAGCAGCCGAGGAAGACTGCGATCGCCGCGACAAAGAGCAAGTAGATCCGCCGTGGTATGAGCTTCGTCGCGTGCGCTTTGATCATGAAAATCAGCGCGAGCTCGCCGATCTGGCACAGTCCGACGGCAGCGAGCAGCGCTTTCTCCATCGTGACGTCGAAGAACGTCATCACTGCGGTCATGGACGCGGTCTTGATCACGACAATGAGCGCGACCATCGAGAGGATCTCACCGGCGTTCTTGAAGAGAAAGACTGGGTTCAGAATCATGCCGACGCACGCAAAGAACATGCTCCCAAAGAGGTTCTCCATCACTCGGATCGACGTGAACGCCGCTTTCGCGTCGCTCGACGCGTTCACGAACGCGAGGCCAGCGAGGAACGCACCGCACTCGAGCGAGAGCCCGATCGACTCGGTGAAGAGTGCGAGGAAGAGGCAGACAGACACGACACCGAGCAGCACGAGCGGCGAGTGGTGCACTTGCTCCATCTCGACCAGGAAGCGGAGCAGCCGAGGCACCACGTGCACGTGCAGTGCGTACGCAAGCGCCACGACGACGCCGTACGCGACGATGGCACGCACGGCCGCCAAGCCGATCCAGCCGACGGAGCGGCTCGAGAACCACTCGGGCGTCCCGAGCGCGAAGCTCATAAGGATGTCTTGCACAGCGATGATTGCGGTGAGTGTCTGAAGCGACACCATCGTGGGGAAGACACGTCAGGGGGTGGGTGGGTGAGTAGGAGGTGTGGAGCCAACCAACGAACCTCACACTGCACACTGCGAGTGCGTACCCGTCCGTACGAGGACTCGTGGATCTGGTTCGCTCGAATGTACTCGTACAGTGGCGCCGTCGTCGTGAAGCACACTGCAACGCCAATGATCAGGCCTTCACTAAAGGACGATGACTGGACATACAGAAAGAGAGTCAGTTGTCCGTCCCATCGACACGACAGAGCGAGCGAGCGAGTGTACCGTAGCGACGCACCCAGCCAATGTACACGGACACCACCGCCACGAGCGTCACGACTGACGTGATGTACGCGAGGCCGCCTGCAAAGTACTTTTGGAACTGCTCGTCGAGTTTCTGGGGCGTGTACCCTGCGCCGTGGCCAAAGAGGAGGAAGATGGAGCCAAAGAGCGAGAGCGTCTCGACCTCTTTGAACTGCCGGACGAGGCCGAGACAGGACGGCCCGACGAGCGCTCCACCGAGAAGGTACCCGACAGTCGGCGGGACGCTACAGTACGTCGCAATGATGCCGCCAATGGCCGAGACGCCGAGTAAGACCGCGATCTGAGCGAGCAGCTCCAAGTCGTAGTGGAGCACAGCCGGGTCGACCTTCTTCTCTGCAGCTTCGAGCTTCTCGAGCTGCATCGCTGAGAGCCCCGACGTGTTGCGGATGTGGCCTGTCTCGTAGTCGACGACTTTCATGCCGTGCTCTTCAATGAACTGCTCCTGTTCCTCCTCCTTCTGCTGCTCGAGCACCTCTTTGAGCTGCTGCGCTTGCTTCTCCGAGTCGTGCTCGACGACCACGAGCTCCGAGAGCGTTCCGTTCAGGCCCTGGGCGAGCGTCTGGAGGTTTTTCTGCGCTTGGTGAGTGCAAGAAATCACCGTAAACCATACGAGTCAGCTATGCCACCTCACAAACCCACACACACACCACAGCGCACCTTGAGCGCGTGGAGCTCCTGGCGAATACGGAGGGCGTCGCCAGTTGGCTTGACGTAGCGTCCGCTCTCCATCTCTTCGATACTCTGTGCGACACTCAACTCAAGCTGCTGCAGGATCTGCAAGTGCGCTTCGACGTGGTCGATCGACACGTTCGCGGCTGCTGGCTCCAGCGTCGCTCTCTCATCGAGCCGCTCGCTTGCTGTCGATAGGGTCGCTACGACGGGGACGTCAACACCACCGACTTTCGTGACCACGGCTGGTGTACTGCTAGATGCCTGTGAGGGCGGCGCCGTTACTCCGATCGCTGCCAGTTGCTCCTCCGAGAGCTCAGCACCACGCGCGACTGGCGCGAGCGACGCGATTCGGCGCGCAGCCAGTGCTGACTGTGTGCTTATAGCAGCTGCACCAGTCGTGCGTGGCAGTGAAGCCGCATCGTCCTGTTCCAGCGCAGTACCCATGGCGTCCATAGCGGACACGCACACGCATTGAACGAGCGCGCCAAGCACGACGACAAGCAACATCGAGTGCCGCATGCTTGTGAATGCAACTTCGTGACGGGTTCAGAAAATACTGTACATATAATGTCAATTGAGCACCCAAATTTTGAGCAAACCAAAAATGGCGTTCGACACCTTACCGGTACCGATATACTCGGTATTTGGTGTTAATAACATGGTATGGGGCGATTTGGAAATTATTTGACAAGTAAATTGTACTGTGAAATAATTTCCAAATCATGGACCAATTACACTCCACCAATGGCAATCTTGGGCATTTTCAATAGATAGATAGCTGTTCTCGTAATGAATGTACGCAGCCTGCCTGATGTGGTAAGTAACCAACCATCTTTGTGCAAGTTGCGCTGATAAGAATAGAATCTTGGCTAGTATCGTACTTGCAGTAGTTGGGAGCGATCCGCAGCCAAGTAATCAACCAGCTCTTGCGTATTTTGTATGATTTGGATTGCGGCATGACTACTGTCGGAACGCATACCACCAATTCATGAGCCAAACCAGTTGATGAGCCAAAGAGTTCATTTTTGCCAATAGCAGCTCGCAAAACGCAAATCTGGTTCGCTTATTGGCGCGACAAAATTTTCACCAGTTCATGAGCTACGAGCGGAGCATCCGCCGCGCGTCATGCAGAGATGACAGAGCGCAATACATCACAAAGAGCAGAGAACGCAGCGACGATGAGAGCGCGGTTCACTGAGGCGGAGCGCGCTGCCGTGGTGGAGCGCGTGCAGCGGGGCGAGAAGATCACGACA
>JAASFJ010000777.1:0-15768 GCA_023333755.1 Globisporangium uncinulatum
CGATGTTTACACAGTTCGAGACTGCCCAACGTCGTGACGGACAGTCGTAAAGCACACGTGAATAGACCACACGCTGAGTAGTTCACGCCAGTCTCGCGCTCTCTGGTCAAGTCCGGACTTACGTCCTTCGCACTCCATGACAAACTCGATGTTCGCTTCGTCACGACGACGTCGCTGTGTCCGGGTCTGTCTTCTCCCCGCATTCCTCAACTCCACGGTCTTCAGTGTGGACAGTGTGACCGTTCCTCGGTAGAAACCCTGCCAAGCCACTTAACCGAAGCACATCAGCGAGAGTTCCGCAGACCAGCAACGTCGACAGAGTGAGCTTCAAGTACGACCAACCCCCTCCATCCATCGCACCTTTGAGTGAGTTCAGACGCGGACGAGCTGGTGGCGTCTGAGGGAAGCCCTCTTCACCATTCGCACCCACACCACTCACGCTCGTTTCGGACCGTCGGGACGGGATCAAGTCGATCGTCGGACCGCTCATAACGAAGTCGCAGTCACTGGACACATTACCACCCAGCTGCTCTTGCTCGCCGTCTACTTGGCCCTGTGCTTCCTCGTCGTCCCGAGATGACCCAGGGCCAGTTCCTTTAGGCACTTCGCCGTCTCGGTTGGCTGTTCTCGCGCTTTCCACTCGGATATTCGATGCCGTGCTCGTTGCAGCAACGCTGGACACGGTAGCGAGCTGGGCGGCTCGCCCGAAGCTTGCGTGCCAGTCGAGCGGGTCGTTCGGAACGATGATCTGCAGGATGCCCTGGAACGCCGTGTAGCACTCGCTCGGCGTATGCAGCAGGTCCCGCATCGTTGTCCGCACACGATCCACAGAGTCCGCCTCCTCCTCCTCGACTTCGTCACTGCACACTGCAGGAGGCGACGACGCCAGTCGCGGTTCCCGACCGCCGGCCGCCCCACGTCGAGGGGATCTGCAAGCGTGACTCTCACTCTCCAGCTGGTCGCTATGCAGCACACTCGCGAGTGCGTGGCCCCAGAGCTCTTCCATGACGTTTGGCGGACACGAGCTCGTGACTTCAGCTTGGAGCTTACGGTACGACGCCTGTGCGACGAGCAGAGCGAGGCGGGCGAAAGCGTGGCGGTGGATGACGGTGAGCAGGCGCTCGGACGTGAGCGAGAGCAGGTCGCACGCACGGATCGTGCGCACACTGTACGTGCTCACAGCACAGCCGAGCAGCCCGCGTTCGCCAAAGTAGTCGCCTGCGCGCAGGCCCACGGGGTGGAGCAGCGCTGCGTACGTGTTGCTCTGCAAGTACAAGTGGCCCTTGACGACGAAGTACATGGCACGGGCGATGCTACCTTCCGCCAAGATCGTCTCGTCGCGGGGGTACCCTTCAAAGTGGAGCTCACGTGCGATGCTGTGTGTGATCCGCTCGAGCTCACTCGCTCCAGTACCCACTGAGAGCGGGCGGAAGACTGTGCGGAGGAACCAGTCGAGTGGCTGCTGCGCAATGTGGAGCGCACACGCTGTGCGAATCGGCGGTGAGATCTCTTGAAACACTGTCTCGTAGTTCACGCCCGAGTGGGACGACCAGAGCGAGAACATGAACGCGTGCGCGCGGGTCTTGAGCGTGCTGCTGACGTTCAGCCGCGCCAAGTAGAGCTCGACTGCGATGTGGCTGCGCCGGAAGTCGACTTCGACGCCAATGTACGAGATGAAGAGGCTCGCGATCTCGCCAATCATGAACGACATGACGAGGAGCCCAAAGAACGAGCAGAGGATGCTAAAGATGTAGTGTGCAGACGACTCGGGGACGAACGTGTGGCCCTTCTTCACGAATGCTGTCACGGCGTAGAAGAGTCCACGGCAGAGCCGGAGCCCGAGCTCGTGCGACTGGGGGTGGTCCGGGTCGGCGATCTCGACGGCGGTCGACGGCATCCACGCGTCCCAGTCGTCGCCATAGCCAGCGCTAGTCGAGAGCGAGAGGTAGGCGCACGCAACCCAGAACATCACGAGCATGTAGAGCAGCCAGACGCCGCGCGCCCGATCGAGCTCGTAGCTCACGCTGCGTCGATTCAGCTCGCCCATGTAGCTCTGGATGTTGACGACTTTCGCGCAGTGGAGCAGCCGGAGCCACCGGACGCGGGAGCTGAACTCGAGCGCGAGTTGGTACACTGGCACGGCTGCCACGATGTCCCATAGCAGTCGGTCTTTCTTGTACACGACAGCGTGCGCTTGCTCGTACAGCTCCATCGACTGAGGGCACGACTGGACGTGAACGCTGAACCAAATATCCGCGACAAACAGGAGCTCGCAGACGAGCTCGACGCTCTTCGCAAGTCGAACGAGCGGTGTCGGCCGCTCAAGCGCGTCGATCGAGGTCTGGTACGGGACAATGATCGCGACATAGACCGTGCACGCGACCATCATTCGGAGCCAGACGAGGTGGAGCGCACTCTGCGCTTTCGCACCAGTCAGCAGCTTCCGCAGCAGCATTAGGACACTGTCGCGCACGCACTCGTGCCAGCGACGTGTGTGGGACGGACGAACGAGCACGTGTACGCGTGCGCTGCTAGAGCGTCGGATGCGAACGAGCTGGAGCTCTTCTTCAATCGCTTCAGCGCGCTGGTTGAGCACGTCCATCTTGGAGAGCATGGCACCGCCATCTTCGTCCGTGTGACGGAGTTGCTCAGCTTGCGAGAGCCGATTGAGCCGCTGCTGCTCGTGCTGCAGGTTCGCGATCCGAATCACCTTGAGCTTCCACGCAGGGTACCGCTCAAAGACGAGCTCAAGTGACTCGCGCGAGAGCTTGTAGAGGATGCACGACGTCTGTGCGCAGACGTGGGCGTTTCGTCGGCTTGTCGTGAAGAGCCCGTTCTCGCCAAAGTAGCTTCCAGACGAGATCTCGTTCACCTTCTTGAGCAGCGGCCCAGTAGCGCCAGTCGCAGCCGAGTGCTTGCGGTTATTGTCGCCGGTACTGTCGTCGCTCGGCAGCAGCACGTCCAGGACGCCAGTAAAGACAAAGAACATGTCGCTGCCTTCTTCACCGTACCTGCACACAAACTGCCCACGGAGCACAATCACTTGGTTGAACTGCGACACGAGCATGCGTGTGACGGAGCCTTCCATGCCGCTCAAGAACGCGACTTTCGCAATCATGGGCTGGAGGTGGACGAGTCGAATGTCCGTGAGCAGCGACGGCGGGAGGCAGCGCTCGAGAACGTGCTCTTGTGTGATCGAGTGGTAGCGCTTGAAGAAGAAGAACGTCTTGAGTCGGTCTTCGAGGCTCGTTGGGAGCTTAAAGTGCGTGAGCAAGAGCCGGACAGAGCCCATCTTGGCGTTGAACTCGCGGTTCTCGGCGTCCATGAGCTCGAGGATGTCCATGAAGTTCCCAATCACGTACGCAAAGAGGAAGAAACCGGCCGTCATGGTCACGACGCTGAAGACGCACTGCGGTGTCGTCTTGGGGAGCTCGCCTGTGTGGGACGCTGACATGAGCCCGAATGCCCAGAAGAGCGACCCAGCGTACTGCATCGTGGGCTCTCCATGGAGCAAGCGTGCAGGTGGGAGCCAGTGGGCCGACGACGGCTCGTCATCCCCACTCAGATGCGACTCTGTGGCGCTGGCACTGGTCCCAGCGAGGTTCAAATGGGACGCGTTCGTGGCAAAGTCGAACCAGATGCAGCCAAAGATGTGCGTGAGCATGAACGTGTAGTACACGAGCCGCAGGAGCCGAAGCTCCATCGAGAACTTGAGGAACCGGGTCTCAAGCGCACGGAACTGCTGCGGCACTTTGAAGAGCCGGAGGAGCTTGTTGAGGTTCACAATATCGAGGCGATCGGCAGCGTCTCGGCGCCAGTTGAGCGCGTAGAGCGGTGCGAGCGCGAGCAGGTCGAGCGCGAACGTTGCGGACCGGAAGTACGTGCGTCGGATCTGCGTCAGCGCGAGCACTTTGTTGCCGTACTCGTAGTACCCGAGCCGTGACCGGACGTACACGTCGAGCAAGAACCAGATTTCGAGCGATGACGTCACGCTATCGGCTGTCCGGTGGTGCGTCGTCGTCGTTCCTTTCTCAGTACGGAAGCAGATCTGGAAGAGCACAGTGATCCACTGTACGGTCATGACGACAAAGAGCCACGTCTCCCACGCGAACACGTAGCTCGCGTCCGGGTCGAGCGCAGTCGGTTCGCTGAACCAACGTGCGAAGACGCCTCGAGCTGGAGACTCTGCGCTGTCGAGCCGCCCGTTCGGGCGGTCGCGCTTGGACCCGACGTCGACTTTCGCGAGCTTGTGGCCGAGTAAGCGCTTCTCGAGCGCGAGCAGCTCGACTGGGAACGGTGGGAAGAGTCGTTCCATTGCCCGCAAGTGCTCGTTCGCGACAAAGAGCAGGATACACGAGCTCGTGGCGCTCACGTGCTCGCCGTACCCGTCTGTACTGGTGCTCTTCTCGAGCGACGCTGTGCCAAAGAAGCCACCGAGCGGGACCCCACGCAGTGAATGGCCGGCTGTGATCACACAGACGTCGCCCTCGAGCAGGAAGAAGACGCCGGCCGCGTAGTCCCCTTGCCGGTACACGATCTCGCCCTGGCCGTAGAGCACGAACCGGACGTTCTCGACCATGACGTCTTCGAGCGGCTCGAGCACAGTCCGCACACCTGCGACGAGCGCAAGCGTCTGCAGCACTGGTGCGCAGATGCTGTGCAAGATACTACGCCGGAGTGACGGCGGGAGGTCGGCGAGCAGTTCGCTGATTGTCGCACCACGGTGAGCGGACCACCAGAAGTCGAGGAACGCACTCACACGGTGGTGGAGCGCGAGTGGCGCGCGCTGGCGCCGCAGGAAGAGCTGAATACGCGTACGTGTCGCGAAGAACGCTTTCTGCTCAAATGCGGACGCGGTGAAGCGCTTCTGGACGTTGTCGACCACGACTGCCGTGATGAGGAAGCCGCTGAGCATGAGCACGACCGCAATCGCGTACTGTGCGTCGCTCGCGGGCTCGATTGTCTTGCCGAGCGCGGCGAGGACGTTTGCTGCGTAGTAGAGCGAGCGGAAGTACTGCTGGTGGGCGATCGTGGTCAGTGTGGCACTCGGTGCTGCGAGCACGACGTTGTTGCGGCTCTGGAAGTGGGTGTCGTTGAGCTGCTCCAAGTAGATATCGTCGGACGGGAGCCAGGCCTCGTCGACGGGGCTGAAACCCTCGAGGTACGTGATGGAGAAGTGGACGCACGCAATGATGTGGTAGAGCATAAGGAGTAGGAGACCGAGGAGCAGGAGCCGCTGCTTGCTGCTAAGTCGGACGTAGCGGTCGACTTCCGACAAGTGGCCGCCGAGGCGAAGCACTCTGGAGCACACATGTGTAGAGTGCGTCAGTGGTCAGTGGGGAGAAGAGAGAGCAGAACCAGTTCCAGTTAAGAGACTTCGGCACCTGAGCAGCCGAGGAGCACGCGCGAAGCCACGGGACTGGACGACCATCGAGTATGGGAGCGCGCAGAGCAGGTCGAAGAGGAAGCCTGTCCGGATGTAGCGGCCAGCACTCCGCACGGGGTCGGTGATCTTCTCTGCGTCGATCGTGAACGAGAGACTGAAGCTCAGGTAGATATCGGCTGCAAGGAGCAGGTCCGTGACGATGTTGCACGCAGTCACAGCTGGGAGTGCACGGTTCATCACTGGGAACGACAGCTGGAGCGGGACGAGCACCCAGTTGTAGATCAAGCAGAACTGTTGGATCAGAAAGAGGAAAAGAGGGGGAGAGCGAGCGAGTGTCAGGACAAGCGTCGTGCTGGTGGCCAGTCCAGTTCAGTCCAGAGCTTGCTTGCTTGCGGGCTTCCCGCGTACCAGGAGCGCTAGGATCCACCACATGCGCAGGTGCGAGTCCGCATCGATGCACGTGCGCAGCAGAAGCGGGCGCCACCACGCGTGTTCGAGTCGGAGCGTGTGGCGGCTGTAGTAGTTCAGAGTTTGCTCGTGCAGCCGCTTCTGCATCTCGTCTCGCGGCGAGCCGTCCTCGTCCTCTACTTCTCCGAGCACACGACTGCTGCAGTGTGGAGACCCCGCGGTCTCAGCGATTGTATCGTCGTGCTGTGCAGGCGCGACTTGGCTCGTCTTCCTCCCACGTCCCGTGACGTTCGTGATGCTCTTGTGAATGAGCGCCGTGCTACTCACGAGGAGGCTGTGGTGGGACGAGCCCAGTAACGACGACTTGCGCCGACGCCTGGCAGTGTCCACCGTCACGTCCGAGGTCGTTGACGTCGGTGCCTTCTTTGCTTTCTTCTTCGTCGCAGTCTCGAGCAGCTGCAGCACGTGCGTTGCGATGATCGCGGCACACGTCGGGTAGCCTTCCAGGACGCGCTCGCTGTGGAAGCGCGAGAGCTTGTAGAGCATCGCGTACGCCGCGGACACGACGGTTGCCGTGCGCGGACTCGCCGAGAAGACAGAGAGCTCGCCAAAGCACACGCCTTTGCGCATTTCGCGCACCTTGACGCCGTCGATGATGACGTTGAGCACGCCCGAGTGCACGATGTACATGGCATCGCCAAAGTCCCCGACGTGGCAGAGCACGAACTGCGCAGGCACGGAGCAGAGTTCGAGCAGACTCGTGATAGCGACGACGAACGGGTCACTGCAGCCAGAGAAGAGCGGAATCTGGGCGACCGTGCTCTTGAGCAGCTCCACTTGAATGTCCTTGGCGATCGACGGACATAGCAGCTTTGTCGCCTCGCGGTTGTGCGACTCTGTGTCCGTGTAGTACCTCTGTGGTGGGCTGTTAGTTACCTGAGAAGCTGACCGACGTGCACGCACAGTCACAATCCGACAAGCGTTCGTACCTTCAGATACTCGGTCGCCTGTAGCTGCAGGCTCTCTGGCACGCGATGGAAGCAAAGGAGATGCTTGAGCTGGTTCACGCGCGCTTCAAGCTCCTCCGAGTGACCGCTTTCGCACTTGGAGACCACGAAGAACGTCGCGCACAGCGCTGTGAAGAGTGCAAAGCCACAGAGCGCGACCGTGATCGTGAAGGCGAACTCGAGCATCGAGTGCGGGAGCTCGCCTTCAAAGAGCCCGGAGAGCAGCCCGAAGCTCCAGAAGAGCGACATGAGGTACTTCCGTCGCCCACTCAGCTCCGAGACCGGTGCTGCCGGTAGCCAGTGGTTCGAGTGGTGCTCGTCGTACCCGAACGAGAAGCGCGCGCACGCGACAAAGTGCGAGACAAACACCGTGACGACCATGACCTTGAGCAGCTTGAGCTTGACAAAGTGGCGCGCGTAGAAGTCGTCGAGGGTCGAGACGTACTTGCCGAGGCGCCAGCAGCGAGAGAGCTTGTGGAGCTCAAGCGTGATGCGGGGCACCGATCGCGAGGCCCACACGAGCGAGAAGGGAACGATCGCGGCCGCGTCGAGCACGAAGCCGAACGACCGAACGTACCGCTGTCGAGTCTGACGTTTGTCGCGGACCACGTTGCCGTCTTCGTAGTACCCAGTGTGCGCTTGGATGTAGAAGTCCGCGAGAAACATGCACTCGCAGGAAAGAACCACGTAGAGCGCTACCGGCTCGGACGCGGTCGCGTCGCCGTCGAACGCGAGCAGGTACGGGATAGTGTACATCTCGAAGAGGAGGCACGCGAGCAGCACTTGCTGCCAGACTTGAATCCCCGTCCCATTCGGGTCGATCGCGTCCTCGATCTCGTCTTCGAGGATCATCGAGTTGCGGCGGTTCAGCCGGAAGCTGTCCAGCACGACATCGGTCGAGTGCCGCCGCCCGCTCGACGCGACGGAGCGTACGGAACGGACTGATTTCGTGGACCGCACTGACTTAGCGGACTTGGTCGACCGCGCCGACTTGCTCGACTTGGCGCGCGCAGCCGGTGTCGGCACTCCGAGCACCATGCCCCCTCTCCCCCCACGTGCAGCCCGGTGGAGCCCTGTTGACTGCAGTACTTACTGTACCACGCTTCGCTTGGACAGTTTTCATCGGTGACGCGACGATATTCGTAACGAAGCAGTTATTTTGTGAAGTAACTTGCGAGCTGTAATAGGCAGTTATTTTTAGAGGGAACGCTGTCCGTTTCCTCCCAAAATAACTGCCATCTCTGTAAGAGATGCACCTTTCTTTGCGGCAACAAATGACTAACTGATTGATCGATTCGATCGATCAACCGCTGATGATTTCTTGCTGAAGGGACCAAAACGACTTGAAGGGAGCTGCAACAACAACATCACAGTGACACTATGAACCGCGTCGTCGACTTCCATGAGAGCTTCACTGCGAGCGGACGGAGCCCGCGGATGCAGTCAGTCGAGAAGCTGGCGCTCGCGACTCGCGGTGCGTTCGACCCGCAGTCCCTGTTCATTCGAGTGTGGCACCAGTTTCTACTCGCAGGCATTGTGTACGAGCTCCTCGTCATGCCGTTCATGGTCACGTTCAAGCCGTACGTGACACCAACTGCGGCACCCGAGATGGTCGGGGCCTACGTCTGGGAACTTCTCTTCCTCGCCGATTTTTACGTGAAGCTAAACACGGGCTTCTACGAGGACGAGAACGTCTACTGCAACCTGCGCAAGTCCCGGATCAAGTACCTCAAGTCGACTGAGTTTGTCCTCGACGTTGTCGGCATCTTACCTTACTCGCTGCTCCCAGCACACTTTGGTGCTTCGCGGGTCGTGCTCGAAGCACCGAAGCTCGTGCGCTTGATGCGGCTGCCGCAGTACCTTGGGAACCTCGACGACCTCTACGCCAAGCACTTTGAAGCACTCAAGCTGTTCAAGGTCGTGGTCGGCATCGCGCTGCTCTCGCACGGCGTCGCGTGCATCCGCTTCGCGTTCGGGTACGACGAGCACCACTCGAACCACTGGCTACCGCGGGTCCCAGACGCTGAGCACACGCCACAGCGCAAGTATCTCATGTCGCTCTTCTGGTCCTTCGGCGTCCTCTCGGGGCTCTTTGAGGGCGAACTCCCGCACACAGTGCTCGAATTCGTGTTCACGATCATAGTCGCGCTCGGCGGCTTCTCGATCTTCACGCTGCTCTGTGCGACGTTCTTCATGCTCTCCAAGTGCGAGAGTGGCGAGACGGAGGCAGCCGAGGGCCGGATCAACCAGCTCAAGCACATCCTCGCGTTTCACCGCGTGAGTGACGAGCTCCAAGCGCAAGCGGTCGAGTATCTACGGGTACCTACCTACCTACCTACCTCTCTATCTATCGCTCTGCTTCACATGTGGGTTGTTGCGTGGGTGTGTGGTTGTCTGACTGACGGAGTGTGCATCTCTTGCAGTTGTACTACACGGACGCTGACTCGAATGAGCGTGAGGTGATGAAGCTCCTCTGTCCGTCGATCGCGACCGACATTCAGATCGAGCTCATGAAAGACACGATCGCGCGCGTCCCGCTCTTCTCTGGCTGCAGTGACGACTTTGCAGTTGCGCTCACGAGTCTGCTCGAGCGGCTGTCGCTGCCAGCGCAGTGCACGCTCTTTCAGGCCGGCGACTTTGGCGACGCCATGTACATCATCCACTCGGGCGTCCTCGACGTGCTCATTGGGAACGCCAAGGTCCGGGAGCTGCGCAAGAACGACTTTCTCGGTGAGCTCTCGCTCTTCTCGCGCAGTCCGCGCACTGCGACGGTCATCACGACGACCTACTGCGTGCTCTACAAGCTCTCGCGCTTCCACACGGAGAAAGTGCTGGACGGGTACCCGCGCGTCGCGCGTTCGATCGCGAAAGTCGTCGACCAGCTCCTGGAGCGAGCAAAGGAGCAGAAGGTGAAAGAAGCGACGGCAGCAGCGTCACGAGCAGCAGTTGGACCCGCAGTCGTCGACGACCCCAATGAGCTCGCCACACGGCCAGCAGCGTCGACCCAGCGACGGGAATCTGGGATCGGCGCCCAGCTTGGGCAGCTGGCTGACGCTGCCGGGCTCTTCAAGAGACGACAGAGCAGTGTGGTAGCTCCGGTGGTGGCCGCCGCCGTCCCCGTCAAGGCAACCATGATGGCGCGCACCTCAGTGGTCGCGTCCCAGCTGCCGCTCTTGCGGCGCGTCCTGACCTTGCGGAACCGGAAAGGCTCGGACTCGATGAAAGTGTTCTACGACCAGTACATCGGGTCCGCAGCCGTGACGAAGCACGATGTGTGGTGGTCGTCGCTGCTACTGAAGCAGTGCCTCGACGCAGAGTCGACGAAGCGGCTGTGGTGGCTGCTCGTGCTACAGGTGCGATGATATCACAGAGTAGGGAGAGGGGGGTAAGCTGCCACCACTCATACGTATGGTGCTCGCTGTGGTCGATCCCAGGTCGTGCTGGTCGTGAATTGGGTCGCCATCCCGCTCCAGCTCGCGTTTGACCTGCTCGACAACCCGCGCTGGTACATCTACGCGCTGAACACGCTCGTGGACCTCGCGCTAGTCGCCGACCTGTACGTGAATGTGAACCTATCGTACATGCGGGATGCCGAGAAGATCCTCGATCCGACGAAGAGTGCTGCTCGGTACCTACGTGGCGCCTTCTGGTTCGACCTCGTCTGCTGCTTCCCGTACTGCGTCTTTGCTCCGTCGGCGCACTTTGCAGTCACTCGCATCCCTCGGCTGCTCCGGTACGAACAGCGTAATGATGAGGCGCACCTAACCATGCTCGCCTAGACTTGATCTGACACTCGCCTTGTTGACTGCTTGGTCAACAGGATCGGGCGGGCGTGGGGCCACTACCAGGAGCTCGACAAGCTCTACCACCTCCACAGCAAACAGCGCTTGCTCGTGTTTGGGCTCGTGCTCTTCCTCCTCATCCACGTCGTGTGCTGCCTCCACTTTAGCGTCACGCACGTTGAAGGCTTCAACGCGTACGAGGACTCGTGGCTGCCATGCGACGACGTTGAGCTCCGCGTCGATACTGTCGGAGGTGGGTACGTTGACGCTCAGAATGTCACATACGCTGCGAACGACCCGCACGTTCTCAAAATCGCCCGGACGCAGTACGCGCGGTCGTTCTACTACGCTGCGAACGTCCTCACTGGACTCGGGCGGACGATGGAGCCCGACAGCGACACGCAGTACATTATTGCGCTGCTCTTCATGTCGAGCGGCTTCATGATCACTGCGATCGTGGTCGACAATGTCCAGAAGCGCTTCACCGCGTCCGCGTTCGACGAGAAGCAGTTCTTCGCTGTGCGCTCGCGCATTCAGCTCTTCTTGCGGCGCCAGAACGCGCCGTTCTCGCTGCACCAGCGCGTCAGCACGTTCCTCGACTACTGGTGGGCGGCGCACCGTGGCGCGCTGATTGGGAGCCTCCTCGTTGACCTCCCGCTCGGGTACAGACGCGAGATCTTACGGAGCGTGTGCAAGCCGGCGCTCCAGACGCTCGCACTCCTCCTCGGTGTGCGGCCGTGCTTGAACGCACTCGAAGAGGTCTTTGTCGACAACGCACGGTTCATCCTGTACGGACAAGACGAAGTGCTGTACGAAGAAGGCGACAACGCGCACGGCCTCTTCTTCCTCCTCGCAGGCAGCGTGAAGCTCACGACGCGGGGTGAGAGCCGGTCAAAGGACGTCCCACACGGCGGTTGCTTCGGCACGCGTGCACTCCAGACGCAAGCCGAAGCGCAGTCTGGGTACGCAGAGACTGCCGCGGCTGCGAGCGGCTGCGTTGTGCTCTTCTTCTCGCGCGACAAGCTCGCGCTTCTCCACGCAGTCTTCCCACCGCTCGAAGCAGCCATGTCGCGACTCGAGAAGCGGCTGCTCGACACGAAGCTGTCCAAGTCGGCGTTCTCTACACGCACTGGGACTGGGACTACGACCGACCCACTCAGTGCGAACCCGCTCGTGCGGTGCCTCACGTGCCAGAGCGGGAGCATTGACCCCGACTCGAAGTTCATGGCGGCGTGGGAAACGTGGCTCTTCATCGCCATGACGGCCCAGTGGATGCTCGTGATCCTCCACATTTGCTTCGGTGTCGCCCCTGACCAGCACTGGTACGTCGACGGAGTCACACTGGCGCTCGAAGCGTCGTTCTTACTCGACATGTACATGCGCACGCGTGTGGGGTACCACGAGTTTGGGAACAAAGTCATGGACGTCACCAAGATCCGGCGACGGTACTTCCGCTCGCGCGCGTTCGCCGTCGACTTGCTCGCGCTCTTGCCGCTCTTCAGCCTCAACTGGACGACTGCGTCGACTGTCCGGCTCGAGATTGTCAACATCAACAAGCTCCTGCGGCTGCTCAAGGTCCCGACGCAGCTCCAGGCGCTTGAAGAGCGGTACTTGACGCTCGCCATGGAGCTCCGGCTCTTCAAGCTCTTGTACTACACGTTCCTGCTCGCGCACCTCTTTGGCTCGCTCTACTTTGACTTTGCAGCCCACGCATCGCAAGTCTACGCACTCACCAACGCCACTGCTGAGCCACCACCAACGAACTTTGGCAGCAACAAGTGGCTCCCGCCGGCGGAGCTCGAGCACGCACCGTTCGCGCACCAGTACTCATCCGCTGTCTTCTGGGCGTTCGGGCTCATGTCGGCGTCGCAACAGGGCGAGCTCCCCAAGACGAGCGTCCAGTGCGTCTTTAGCGTCGCGACTATGATCGCTGGCTTCTTCCTCTTTGCGTATGTCGTTGGGAACTTTGCTGACACCATTGAGCTTGTGGACGCGGAGAACCGTGAGTTCAACGACAAGCTCGGCTCGATGCGCCACTTGCTCGCGCACTTTACGATCCCCGTGGCGATCGCAGCGAAGCTCAAGACGTTCTTTTTCTTCAAGCGCTTCCACTCGATCACGCAGGAAGAGCTGCTCGCCGACTGCCTCCCGCCGTCGCTCGTGACGGACATTCGACTCGTGAACCTCCACACGATGATCGCAAAAGTGCCGTTCCTCGGCAACATGGAGAGCGCGATCACGCGCATGCTCGTGTCGCACTTTAGTCAAGTGCTCGTGCTCAAAGACGACTACGTCTATCGCCAAGGCGATGACGGCACCGACATGTTCTTTGTCTTTACTGGCATCCTCAACGTCTTTGTAGTCGGCGCGAAGAAAGCCGACGGCTACCGGAGCCGTGGGTCGAATGGCGCCCGGCTGAGCACAGGCGACGCTGACGCGTTTAAGGCGCTGAAGCGGCTGAGCGAGATCACGCCAGGCGACTTCTTTGGTGAGAACGCGCTCTTCTCCGACGCACCTCGGAACGCGTTCGTGCGCGCCAAGACATCGTGTATCCTCTACGCGCTCTCGCGCCAGTCGCTCGAGATGGTCTTTGAGCTCTACCCACGCTGGAAGAAGCACGTGCTCCAGACTGTCAAGATTCAGCAGAAGCAGCAGCGACTGAACGCACCGTCCCTGTCGACCGACCGGCGGCCTCGCGACGCCGGTGCTGACGCGTCCCGACGCAGTGAGCGCAACGACACGACAACCACCGCAGTCGACGGCGACGAACAGCAGCAGCATCAACAGCAAGAGGTGGCCGACGAATGCTCTGATTCCGTCCACGAGCTGCCGCCAGTCGACACACGCGCTAGCCAGTTGAGTGTCGTCGTGTCCCAGGGCGTCGTGCGTCACCTGCCACTGTGGGCGCGCGCACTGGTGCTTGGCGTTGAAGCGCAGAGTCCACTGCATTTGCGCTGGCTCAAGGTTGTCGCCGGCAGCACTGGGTTCATCGCGATCATTGTCCCGTACCGACTTGCGTTCGACGCGTGCACGCAGTGGACACCAGCGGCCGCGACGGCGAACCTGCTCCAGGTCGCGTGCACGCTCATCTTTACGCTCGACATTTGGGTGAACTGGAAGCTCAGAGAGAGCGAGGTCTCGATCGAGATCTACGAAGAGAAGCACCGGAACTCGTACACGTCCGACCGGCTGCTCTGGGACGTCGTCGCTGCTGTCCCGATCGACTACGTCGCGCTCCCCGTCGCTGCGAACGCGCTCTGGTTCTGCCTACCACGGTGCATCAAAGTGAAGAACATGGTGCACTACATGAACGAGATCCACCGACAGAGCGTGTCGTACGAGTGGGCCCGGTTCAAGACGATATGGCTCCTCTATCTCCTCGCCATGTACTGGGGCGCGTGCGTCTACTTCGGTGTCGCGAGCCTGAATGGGTACGGCGCTGAGTGGAATGCGTGGCTACCGACGGAGGACGTGCACATCACGGACCTACTCGAGCCGTCGTCCACAGGGCTCGGGCTCCGGATCTTCCGCGGTGTCTTCTTTGCAGTCACTGCGTTCGTGAAGAAAGGCCGCACGTTCGTGCCCGCGTCGACGTCGACTGACGTGTTCACGATCATCATCTGCTTTGTCGGGCTGCTCACCATGTCGTTCATGATTGGCGAGATCTCGTCGCTCTACATCTCGTTCATTGGGAACGAAGTCAAGTTCCGGAAAGACCAGATCGAAGTCGAGTTGTACCTCTCGCGGTGGAAGATCGGCGTCGCAATGAAAGCGCGTGTGCGGCTTTTCCTCTCGACGCTCTGGTCGTCCCATCGTGGCGTGAACTACCAGCACATCTTTGACGAACTCCCACGCTCGATCCGGCGCGAGACAGTGCTGCACATTGCCGAGCTGCCGATGAAAGTGCTCATGGCGCGGGTCTTCCGCCCGCTCGCCCATGGTGACACCGGTAGTATCAAAGTCCTCGCGAGCGCGATCGCCGACAAGCTCCGGTTCGAGAGCTACCCACGCGGTGAGCGCGTCGTGGTCGAAGGGACGATCCCGAAAGGCATGTTCTTTGTCGTCAAGGGCCAGCTTGCACCGTCGTCGGCCGAGACACCGCACGCGACGCGGATCTATCGCGACGTCCGGTACAAGAAAGGCAGCTTCTTTGGCGAGCAGGGCTTGCTCGGCTACTCAGTGAGCAAAGTCTCAGTGCGCACCGTGAAAGCGAGCGACCTCCTCTCGCTCTCGACCGACGACCTCCTCGCTGCGCTCGAGACGCACAGCTACTTCTCGATCGCACTCAAGCTCGTGAAAGAGCTCTTTGATGCGCTCCGAGCTGCGCACGGCGGGGGGATCCCGCGCTCACGCGACGTGTGGGCGTCGCAGCTCAAGAAGATCCTCGTGCGCCGTCGGATGGAGTGGGCACTCAGCCTCGCGTCGCCAGCGACGGCCGAGAGCACACTGAGTGGTGGTGACGATGTCGTTCCGTTCCTCCCGTTCGCACCCGTGCCGTTCGGCGCGAGTAGCAGCGGGAGTGGTCGGGCACTGCCGAAAGGCGCGACACTCTGGAGTGCAGTTCTGGCCGGCGTGCTCGACACAGACGCGCCATACACGTGTCTGCACATGTTCGAGGCATTCCTGGAGCTCGTCGTGCCTGTCGGTGAGCTCTATGATAAGACACCGCCCATAACGACAGCAGCTGGAGCCAAGACGGACAGTGCAGCCTCGATGGGCAGTGGCATTGGCAGTCGACGCATGAAGAGTATCGTGCAGCAGATCGCGATTGGGCGGCTGCGCATGCCAGGCATCGCAGCGAAGAAGCTGCCGCAGGCCTCGGGCGTCGCCACGGTACAGTCCCAACCGCACTTCTCACACCACGAATTGTCGGGCGATGAGTGATGGTCTGACCACAAGCGAAGGCTCAACGAAAAGGGAAGGACTGTGACGGGGACGGGACCGTGTTGTTAGAGAACCACGTTTGAACGCATGGCTTCGAAGCTTCGTACAGTCGAACACCAAGTGCCAATCCTCTCTGGTCGTGGAAGGGAACACCGCGTCCGTCATGGAGTGCGAAGGACGTAAGTCCGGACTTGACCAGAGAGCGCGAGACTGGCGTGAACTACTCAGCGTGTGGTCTATTCACGTGTGCTTTACGACTGTCCGTCACGACGTTGGGCAGTCTCGAACTGTGTAAACATCG